>JAVQJF010026136.1:0-15020 GCA_036023855.1 Gadopsis marmoratus | reverse complement strand
CACTGAACACAAGACGTCCTGACAACGGACAACACACAGGCACTGCTTTAAATACACATCGGCATAGATAATAGGCAACAGGTGCTGCTAATGAGCACCGCAAAAGTCTAATCAGGGCCCGGAAAGTGATCACCGGCCCTGACATAGAGTCCGGGTTGTGACAGTATCATTTTATTTATTTTATTTAAAACAGTCTGCAAAGTACAGACATTAACATCCAAAATAAGTCACACATTTCTTACAAAGTTTGACATGTGACACATTAGTGCTTTAAAACTGTAGCGGGAGACATGAAATCCTGATTTTAATTACTGTTTTATTTATAGATTACACATAGAGGTTTAGAAAATCAGAATCCAGACCGACCCAATCAGAACTGTGCCTGTAGCCTGTGACGCATAATTATTGAATTAAAAACAAAATAAATGTATCATTCAGGTTATGGTTGTAAGATGCCAATGTGATGTGTTAGTCTAGGCCTTCCTGTTTTCTTAACCCTCCCAGTGTGCTACTTACAGGGAGGCAGGGGGTATGAGGGTCCCAAGGGCAGCCGTGGACTTCCAGGAGTCGGCTACAAAGGTGATAAGGTATGGTTAACTGTTAAACATGGTTGGCATTGCAGACACACGCGTAATGAAAACCTGTGATGCTGTGAAGGATGTCTGACCTGTCTGACCTGTCTGACCTCTCACCTGTCTGACCTTCAGGGAAACACAGGAGCCCCCGGGCTGCCGGGCATTGTGGGGTTTCCAGGGGCAGGCATCCAAGGAGAAAAGGCAAGGCCAATGAAAGTCTTCTTCCTATATATATCCTTTATTTGTGTCGAGATATCAAGGTTCATTTATTGTCATTTCACAACACAACCCCTGCGTGCGCCACACCCATAGAACATTTTAAATTAGTGTACTTAGCCATAGTACTTCCTGTAGCCTGAGGATCACCAAGTTTTTGCTGCTGCGTCTCGTTGGCTCGTTTTTGACAGTTAAATGACTCAGGTAGCCAGCCGGATGCAGATGGGTTACTGCCAGGCAAAGCATCATGGGAATAAAGTTTTTTATTACATATTTGTTTGAAAAGACCCAAAATGAAAACTCTAAGTGGACTATTTGTTTACTATAAGCAAACTATTTAAACTGCATTTGCATGAGAATTGTTCTCTCCCAAAGTTTTTTGATCCATATAAGTGGTAGACGACTATAAGCAGTTTCTACTGTACTTATACATGTATACACCCAGAAAGGATGCACAGTGGAGTGGGTTGGGGAGTCTCACAGCCTGAGAAAAGAAGCTGTTCTGTTGTGGCTGTGGTGGGAATTGTCTTTTAGTATCTATTGGGCTCTGCACAGGCACCTCACCTCATCATATCGCTGATGCTCGATGGATCGGTACCAATGACGTTCTGTTTTAATCACTCACTGCAAAGCCCTGCGGTCCTGGGCCATGCACTTCTCACACCAACCATGCAGCCATTTCGGAGTTTTCTTTTCCAGGGTGGTGATGCGTGAGGTCCATGTTGCTGATTATCGGGGGGCCTGGAACTGTTCACTTGCTCCACTAATGCAGACAGGATTGTATGTCTTTGCTTTGATCACCTTCTTGGTTTTGCTGACGTTGTGCAGGTTGTTCTCTTTGCATCACTCTGCAAGATTGATAATTTCCTCACGATATGATGGGCTGAGCACACGACCCTGGGGGGCTCCGATGTTGAGCACTGGAGTGGAAAAGGTGGGACAGCCAGTCCTAAGTGGCTGGGGTCTGTTTGTGAGAAGTGTAGTACTCAAGTCCAGCGTGTTAAGTTTCATGGGGGAGAATGTGTTGAATGCTGAGCTGAAATCAACAAACAGCATTCTGATGTGGCTGTTGCTATTTTGAAGGCGTGTGAAGCGTAGAGGGGCAGTGGAGACGGCATCCTCTGTGGATCTGTTGGTTCTGTATGCAAACTGGTGAGGGAGATTCTGACTGCGGCCAGTCCTCTGGAGGCAGAGTGGACTTGACAGCTGACTCTTTGTTGAGGAGCTCAAAGCGACTATAAAATGTGTTAAGCTCATCTGGCGACGTGACCTCACACGTGATGGGGGCGCTCCTGATTCTGTTGCCCGTGATGGTCTGGATCGCTTGCCACATATCTTTGGTGTTGCTGGTGTTGAGGTCTCTCTCCAGTCTCTCCTGATGTCTCTGCTTTGCCTCCAGCTTTCAGTCTGTCTCTGGAGGTGTCTATGCTTCCGTGTCACCTGACCGAAAGGCAGCCTTTTTGCCTCTGGATGGTTCCCTCACCTCGCCATTTATCCAGGCTGTTGATTCTATTCCTCAAGTCTGATTTGGGTCTCCTGACCGGTGGCATCTCTGTCTGTGCACTCAAAGCAGTCCTGTAGAGCTGCTGCAGTTTCATCTGCGTTTTCTGATGGTTTGACCCTTTTAATTAACTGGGTGTAAATAGGGAAACGTGGTAGAATCCCTGCAGTTCCTTTTTTTCTGTCATAGGTAATACCGGCTTCTATAATGCAGGCAGAAAAGTAACAAATATACCCAAAAATGTAGGGAAATTTCAGGGAGCTACTGGCGGCACGCATCGGCACGCATCACCATCTTGGACTGTTGTGTAACCACGTCTTAAATTTGCATGTTTCTCTCTGGTTTTAGGGGGACCAAGGGCCAGCTGGGCCTTCAGGTCCCAGAGGACCTCCTGGACTGGGTATAGTTGGACCAAAGGTTAGTAGCAGAATATCACTGTGAGTTGACACTGTGGCTTTTTTATTATGTATAAGAATGAGTGACACGTGACATTAGTAATTTAAATGATATCAACCATGGAGCACTAAAATCACCTTATACACCTTTCAGTTGTTGGTCAGCTGACATGTTGTTCAGTCAGTGGTTTGTGTTGCTTCCCAGGGTGACCAGGGTTTCCCCGGAGAGTCGGGACCTCAGGGAGAGAGGGGTGTTGGTGAGCCAGGATCAAAGGTAAGACAACCAAGCTCCCCATGAACAAAGCATGTTCAGTATAATGAACTGGGGGCCTTGGCGCTTTCAGATTATGTGTGACTTTCCAGGGGGATCCAGGCTCTGATGGGGCTGCAGGGATACCTGGCATTCCTGGTGAGGATGGAGCTGTTGGGCCTAAGGTGCGTCAGTGACTTTACTTTCTATATTCTGGGAAAAAGGAGTCGCATAACAACTTCTAATGTTACGTGACTTCTTTCTTTGTTTCACTTGTTCCTGAAACTGTCAGAGTGACACAAGAAAAGTGCTCCGACTCCTTTTACATCTCTGTCTACACTGGAAAGAGAGAATGCTTCTTTTGAGCATCTTGCACCTACAATTTAGCAAATGTCTGACCAGTATTTTAATGCACAGCATGAAGGACAGACTTTCTTCTACTGCATCGACTGCACTTACACGGCAGCGCTATTTAGATCAGTCTTCCTGAGGAGCTCTCGGATGTCATGTTACTGTTATAATAGTTATGGTGACTGGTCAGAATGCGTTGGCATTTGTGTTTTGTTATTTGTATAATATAATAATATATATAAAATGCATATGTTACAGTATGATATCACAACAGAAGTTGCCTGAGGCTGGCCGAACGAACGCGTGTTAATGCAATATTTCAGTGCACAGTGGAGACTCATTTGGTTAGTTACATTATCAGACAACACAGTCCAGTTTTCCATGACATGGGCTCATTATTATATAACATGATGGTTATTTAAAATTCTATTAAAATATGTATATTTATTACATATTTGTAAGAAACTGGTTTAGTGACCATAATAATTGAATAACCTGCATCACCGTACTGATAAGTCGGCATCAGAGCTCTCTAGAAACATCGAAACTACTGCTGCAGCTTACAGTAAGCTAGTCAACCCCACAGGTGACATGGCTCTAAAAATGATATTTTTAATGCGATACCTGTGTTGGTTGTGATGGTATCAGGTCACATGACCTCCTCAAAAATGTGGACATGTGTTCCCATTTCTGATAAATGTAAAATAGGCTTTTGAACCTACATAGCCAGACAAGCACCTGGAAGTTAAGAGACACAAATGAAAAAACCAAACCATGACGTAAGGAGGCAAATTCATTGTCTTTAAAGGTCAACTTCACCCAGGCTGAAAATCCTGTTTGAGTTATCTAGACGTTGCTTCCTGCTCTACCTGCACTTTCCCCCAGCTCAGTAATATATCAGTCATATGTGTATAGAAATAAACGCACCTCACCATATCAGCTCACAGTTTTATATGTTCATCATTTTATTTAACCTGAAGTGAACTTCTCTAAAGCATCACAATCTAGAGTTGGATTCACTAGAAAGTGTTGGTTTGTTTAAGGCTGTCACGCAGTTTGATCTGCTGTTTAATCTAGGGAGAGATGGGGTTGCCAGGTCTGCGAGGCCTAGAGGGAGTGCCAGGCAAAAGCATCCCTGGAGAAAAGGTAATCTTTAAACCAGCCACGGTGCAGCTGCTTCACCAGGTATTATATTTCCAGCATCCTGATTGCTGTTTGTTCAACATGAAGAAATGTCGCACCATTTGATATCTCCTGGTTTCCTGAACATGATGTGAAAACACAGGCACGCATGTAAATATTTACTCAGACCTGTGCTGACAATGGCTTCATTGATTTAGACATATACACGCAATGTTGACTAACTTATCTGCTGTTGTCTTTAGTTGTATTAACCTTTCAGAGCAGGTGATATCACTTAGCTTTTTGAATTCAACAGGGAGATAGAGGTGACCGTGGGCCAAGGGGACTTTCAGGGTCTCCAGGCCCAGTTGGACCTGCTGGAGCTAAGGTATGTTAAGTACAGGTTACCCCTAAGTACTGTCAGGTTCACATGTCTGCTCACTGTAGGTGGGGAATCCAGCAGTGGAGGTGTGTTACGCTAAGGGCAGGTTCAAATAGCTGCCACAGTAACCCAGAGGTTGAAGACCAGGTCGTGTTTAATGGTTGAATGGTTGGTTTATACAGCTGTAAACTTCCATAGTCAAGCTGAAGAACATAGAGGATACACCACTATGACATTTTTACCTCCAGTCTGTGCACATTGTAGTGGTATCGTAAAAACAGCGGCCTGCTGCTGCTGGGAACAAGGCTGATGGGAGCAGTGAAAGTGGACCAAAAGTCAAGTTACAGGTTGTAAATCCAAAAGATCGAGCTGAAAGACATCAAGGTTACATGCACACTGCGCCCAGCACCAAACAGCAGACAGACACAGCAGAAAGGAGAGTGAATATTGGACTTAGATTCATCAGGTGCACACAAACATGACTGAATGATGAGTTTGTTCCATGTCTGCTGTATGTGTAAATAGGTCATTGTTTGCTGACACACTAGCCCTTTAACAACTTCATCAGGTGATAATACATCATCTTGTTCTGCTGCCTCCAAGAGCTGGAAAAAAAAAAGGAGTCAATGCAGCTTCAAAGAGAAGCAGTTGTGGAGTGCACTTCCTTGACTGACAGATGTCATGCTCAGGTTCATGCCCAGGGTTCGCTCCTTTTAACCCAATTCAGGTCTTGGCATGAATATGTGCAGAAACCAGGTGGTGACATTTCAAACGCTACATGCGTGTTTTACTGCTGTCTGAGGCTGGAACACAGAACCTTCAGTGACATGATTGCTTCATTGGTTAGCGGTCACCACTCGGGCTATTTCTTTCCAATATACTTAAAAGAAAGTGGGTCATAAAATGCTGTGCATGTGTTGTTGATTGTATTCTTTATCCAGCAGGATTTCAAATGTGTTTCAGTCACAACTCAAATTCACATTTGAATGCCGATAACAAAACCTGCAAAACCAAATTAAGATAACTCAGATGATGTTTGCTTCAGTTATGTTGTCTGACTTGACAACGTCCCTCCAGAGCCAAAGAAGACATTAAATGAAAGGTTGTCTGTCCCTACGTGTCAGGCTCGTGTGTGACTGGCGACATCAGCATAATCATTGTGTGGTAATGCAATTTAAGACAGACTGGTTAAAAACGTCTGCACTGGATTTGACAGGGTAAGATAATGTTACTTTGATGTCCGTTGTGATTACACAAATTTCAAGAGTCTGATAATTGATTTTCATACTGTATGGAAATGAATGGACGCCAAGAACATCCAACATCCAACATCCAAATTTAAACGCATGGTTTGGGTAATGGTTAGCTGTGATGTAAGGTATGAGTGATTTTTTTAATAAAATGGGATAAAACATACAAAAGCACTAATATGTTCCTTTAAAACATTAACTAACAGCCTTAAGCTGCATCAGGTTAACCTTTACTGAATGGTAAACACACACTGACACATTATCTTCTTATAAAGTTGTTATGGCTACTTGGTCTCAAATGGTTAGCGTATTTACGCATCCACCAGAAATAAGGCAGCGTTAGTATTCATTTGGAGTGTTTATGCCTGTTTCAGATGAATGGAAGCCCAACTTTCACTCTCCTCTCAGCTCTGCTTTGGTTTCCAACTCCTGAGAGAAATATCATTGGCAAAAATACAAGTACGCAGAATATGCACTTATTAAAGCTCCGGAGACAAGAGCTTTTGTGCTAGGCTTTAGAAAAGACACGCCAAAATGTTTGCTCTGCTTGCATGGTCTTCACACCAGCATTTACTGTATTTGCTTGCACCTTAATGTCTGAAATTTAACGGCCTCTTTTGTTCAGGGAGAGCCTGGCAGTCCAGGAATGGTGGGCCTACCTGGACCTGGTGGGCGTGGTTTGCCAGGATCAAAGGTGATTTCTGAGGTCACCCAGTGTCATAATGCACACACATACACAGACACTCTGACTGACAGGCTTTATTCAATTCAATCCAATTCACTTTTGATATTGCGGTATATCATAACAAAGTTATCTCATAGCACTTGTTCATATAGAGCAGGTCATCTGCTATATATCTACTCTATGTAGATATATGCAAATGTAAATATGCTTAGTCCTGTTCATTTGCATGCACCAGTTGATCGTACAAAGCTAAACATGGACATGGCTGCATTCTATCAAAGCCACTCATAACATTTTACTCGTCAACCTCATCAACATCAATAACTTTATATAGCATCTTTTAAAAACAGAGTTTACAAAGTGCTTTGACAGAAAGCAATAACAGAAAACAGTTGAAGACAAATAATAAAAATAAAATAAAGTAGTCAAAAATAAGATAAAGGTAAAAGATTAATAATACAAATAAAAAGATGGGTGACATTGCTAGCACAAATCAAGCAAGGCAAGAAACATGAGCAGCAATGAGAAGTCACTTCATTTTCATTTGCGTGTAAGTGTCAGGACTGGGGGGGTAGGTGGTGGAGGAAGGACCCAAATGCAGACAGTGTCGTGGGAAATGGGTTTTACTGAAGGAGAACTAAAAAGTACTTAGAAATGGTAAGGTGGATGCGAGGAAGAAGGAAGAGTCCGGGTGGGGGGTGGGGGCACACCAACACAATGACAATGAACCAACACGAGATAAAGGAACTGAACCAGACTAAGTACTAAGTACACACGATAGTAACAAGGGAACACAGGACAGGTGAACACTGGGAGCAGGTGAAACCAATCAACAATCAGGGACACACAAGGGCAAAGTCAGACAGGACACTGACTCAAACACAGGAGAAACAAGGCTGTAAAGCACAAGACCAGAAGGACACAGGACGAGTAACAGGAAACAGGAAACAAACACTCACACAGATCATGACAGTAAGAATGTAACCTGTTCAGATTCCTGTCCAGATGCTGTTCAGTAAGTAGCATGCAAAAGAACAGAGTCAAAAATATATGTATATATACAAAAACCTTTGAATTTAAATTATTGCACATATGAATATCAGTGTTGCACATTGTGTGGGTTCTCAGTTCTGTGTGTGTATACTGGGAGTCTGACAGCAGCAGGAAGGAAGGACCTGTGGTATCTCCTTCACACAGCGCGGGTGAAGCAGCCTGTAGACTGAAGGAGCTGCCCAGTGTTGTTAAAATGTCCTGCATGGGGTGGGACGTGTTCTCTATCAGAGATGATAGCTTAGCCGTCATTCTCCTCTCCGTCACCACCTTCACCTGATCGAGGGGGCATCCCAGGACAGAGCTGACCTTCTTGACCAGCTTCTTCAGTCTCTTCCTGTCAGCAGCTGAGATGCTGCTGCCCCAGAAGACCACACCATAGTAGATGGCTGATGCCACCACAGAGTCAAAGAAGGTCCTCAGCCGTGTCTCCTGCACTCCAAAAGACCTGAGTCTCCTTAGAAGATAGAGTCTACTCTGTCTTTTTTTGTACAGTGCATTACAGTTGTCGGTCCAGTTTATTGTTCAGGTGAACACCAGGTGCTGCAGACAACCCTGTCTGATTCACAGTCTCATATCCTCACATACTGTGGTCGGTTTGTGAGGTAGTCCAGAATCCATGTGCTGAGCTGGGGGCCTGCTCCCCTCTGTTCCAACTTGTCTCTCAGACGTGTGGGCTGTATGGTGTGGAGAGCACTGGAGAAATCAAAAAACATGATTCTCACAGTGCTACCAGCCTTCTCCAGGTGAGAGAGGCATCTCTTTAGGAGGTAGATGACAGCGTCATCCACCCCAATGCCAGGTTAATAGGCGAACTGTAGCGGGTCCATTGATGGGTTCACCAGAGGTCGTAGGTGAACAATGACCAGCCTCTCCAAGGTCTTCATCAGGTGGGATGTTAATGCCACTGGCCTGTAGCCATTTGGGTCCTTAGGGTCTGGAGTCTTTGGCACCGGTACCAAACAGGATGTTTCCCACAGTCGTGGCACTCTCCCCAGCTTCAGGCTCTGATTGAACATGTGACATACTATCCCACACAGCTGGTCTCCATAAGACTTGAGAAGCCTTGAGCTGATTCCATCTGGACATGCAGCCTTTCTTGCCTTGATCCTCCTGAGCTCTTTCATCACCTGATTTATGGTGAGGGACAGGTTGGAGCAGGGTGGCTGGGTGCAAGAGGTTGTGGAAGGAGGGGTGAGGTGCTGGACAGGAAGTGTAATGGATGTGCAGGGTGGCTGTGGGTTGAAGTTTGCGATAGGGGAGGTGGAGGAGGGCCAGTATACAGGCAGGGCAGACCATGGGGGTTTCAGCAGAGAGGACTGGGGAGGGGGGAGGTAATCATTAATGAAAAGAATGATGGCCACATCTACTAAAAATAATCTTAAAACAAGGTCATCTAGGTCATCTCTGTGCAAAACTGTTGCAGCAAAGAAACCGAAAGCTTTAAAACTCCTTAATCTCACATTATTTCAGGTTTACCTATTGTGCTCTGCAAGGAGCCGTGTGTGGTCGCCACCATTTGTTTGTCTGTGTGTGACCCAGCTAAAGTGTCTGGTGTTGTGGCAACCAGAAATCGGTTGCACTCTAATGCATGCGAGGTGTAGACAACAAAAGATAAAACACGATATCTGTCTTTCTACCACGGTAGATCTTGGCATAGACCATGGCAGGTTTACACAGTATTTATAAACGACACAAACAAGTACCGCGCAGACGTGGCCTTGAGTTTGATTGCCATCAGGAACTTTATGCCATAGTATGTATGAGCTGTCCCAGTAAGGCTGCATTCAGACCAAATCAGGCAAAAAACGCCAGTCCTCCCATTCATTTGACATTTAGGTGGAGACAAAAGTTAAAACGGAATCAGCTGTTGGAAAAAAACCTGTTTTATAGGGGTGAGTTACACTCGGTCTCCCCCTCCCTCACACACTCACACTTCTCTCTTAACAGCCTCAAGGTTTTGGCAAGATTGTGGTCTTGCAGTCTTATGCTAATTAGGTATTTTAGACAACATTTTCCAGGTTTTCCGCCTTCACATGCTGTTAAAGTTTTCTTCACATTTAGACACATGGACAGGTGATCATACTTCAACTTCTAAATGTATGATTACCTATCTTTTTGGCTGCTTGTATTTGATACAACAATTTCCATCACACTAAATATAAGAAAGTGATTGATGAAGCAGAGTAATACATTAATCTGCCAGATGCATTATTTGTAGAGGGCACTACATCTCACACCAAACAACACTGAAAAAACATCAACCATTAATCATGCTTGCAATAGATCATCTTTGTCAGTTAACACTTTACTTTAACTGCATCATTTTAAGTATTACTGTTGTTATCCTGGTTACTTGCAGGTTAATATAGGCTTCGCATTGATTTAGAACAATGACTGTCTGCTTGCCTGAACTGTGTTTGGAGTCACCTGATATGTAACACACAATGCAATTTGAAGCCGGTGTTAAGTAAACTGCCAGTGTCCATCAACATGAATAATAGTGAGCTTGTTGTTCACATGTCCAAATAACAGGGGCATCCTGGGCCTGTAGGACCAGCTGGACCAGTTGGAGAACCTGGAGTAGGAGTCACTGGCCCAAAGGTAACATAAATAGAGATTATAATCTCCATATCAGATCCACATCATATCAGGGCAAAGTCAGCACACTACAGTGTGTTTGCAATATACTGCACCCACCTGGAGATTTGTATGCTAATATGGAGAGACAACAGTATTTTTTTACTGCGTTTGTCCCCCTCAGTATTTTGACTGTTTACCTGCTCCCCCTTCAGGGTAACAAAGGAAATCATGGACCTGTGGGTCCACCAGGAATGAAGGGAGATGACTTCCCAGGACCACAGGTGAGAGGAAACAGTCATCAAAAATGTGTATATACAAGTGAATTATCCTCATATTCAATGCACAAGGGAGAAGGGTTTGTAAATGAACATCGTTTACTTCACCATTAGGGGCTGCCTGGCTTACCAGGAGTGCAAGGAGAGATGGGGCCTGAAGGGAAAGGGCTGCCTGGACCTAAGGTGAGGTGTTACTTCATGAAATGAGGGAAAGTCCTCAGAGGGACATTCACTGAGGCCCATGGGAAGTGTAGTGCCATTCAACATACCAGCGTTTGAAACTAGGAATTGTGAAATACTTCTACACAATAGCCACAGCATGTTAAGTTTTAACTGCTGCTTCCACACCAACAAAGCAAAAAGTAGTGGAAAGTATTTTTAGTCCGAGTTTGTTTTGTCTGTTTTGTGTGTCAGGGTGACAGAGGCTTACCAGGGGTGCTGGGGCCGTCAGGTCCTCCTGGAACTGGACTTTATGGACCGAAGGTCAGTTGTGTGTGTATATATGTCATGAAGGGAGTTAAACCATTTCTATTGTCCTTAGAAACAATTTTCTCTGCATATCTTGATAATATTAGCTGTATAACTTGAGAATTGCTGTAATGTATTGTATTCCCAGGGCTCTACAGGACAGCCTGGTCCACTAGGCCTGCCAGGGCCTCCAGGAGAGGGCATCCAGGGACCAAAGGTAGGCAAGAAAAAACACTGGAAAGGGTTGCTATGGTGTCAGTAAAGGGTCAGAAATGTATTCCAACTATATCATATTGTTCACATAGGTTTGGTACTTGTTATTGTGCATTCAGCACCCAGCTTCAGTGGAGATGACCATGTTGATCCATTATCTTGTCCTGCAGGGATGACCACTGTCCCCTCTTGAGTCATTAGCCTGTGCTGTTACATCAAATCAATATGTTGACTAGTTCATTCATCTTTATTCTTAGGGCGAGCCCGGGTTTCAAGGCCCAATGGGCCCTCGAGGGGCACCAGGGGATGGCCTTCCAGGGGATAAGGTACAAACAATACAGCTACTATGTGTGCAAATGGTTGCATGACCTGTGACATATTGCCTTTGATTACCAGTGGTCCAAATCTGATATTATAGAATGCTTTCATACACACACACAGGGAGATAGAGGCATTCCTGGAGACCGGGGAAAGAAAGGAGACAAGGGAGACTATGGAGAACCTGGATCTACTGGACTGATGGTAAGTAGGTAGGTTTCTTGTGCAGTGGTTTAACGGCACCTGAATGGAGAATTAACACCACCACATCTAATATCCACATAACGGTTGTGGATGGAAATGCATGTTAACTTGCATTTTGTTTTTCATATTATATGGAGAGTCGAATCAAATTTGTGCTAAATTTGGACAGAACTTGAAACTTAATGAGAGACTAAAAACTCTCTATTAGCTCTGCTGGCTCATAGAATGCTTACTCTGAGCCCCAGCAGTCAATAGAAACTAGCAGGCTAAAATTTGCTGATCGCTGTTTATGAAATTTTAACAAAATAGATAAAGTAGCTTGTAATGAACGTCAGTTGACACCAAATGGATTGGAGCATCCCTTACATAAGGTCATCATGTACTTGTCCCAAGGTTATTAGCCCAACACTATGTTATCACTCTACTTCCTAATCTGAGATTCATGTTACAGGGGCGAACAGGAGAAAAGGGGGAACCCGGACTGACGGTGAGTAATGTGACTGGCACATATGACACAGAGATGTATCAACATTCAAATTTAAGACCGTTTTCATCTTTTTTCTGTACACAGAGAGAAGAGGTCGTCAGGATTATAAGGGAAATCTGTGGTAAATTACACATTTTATCAGTGTTTTACAGCAGTATAATCAGTAGTCGTTAGTCATCTATTTTGCTTAGTTGGGAGCTGGTGTGGCTAATAAATGTAAACGAAGTCAACAAAATATTAAGAGACATCTTATGATATAATGCAGTCCCACTAAAAAAGTGCTTTGAAATGTGCCATAGAGTTGAGTGACGACAAAAGCAACAGTGGTAGTGGTAGTATGAACTTTTTGTTGCAATTATTATTTATGTCATACGTTTGTTGGCCAGGCTGTGGGCTCAAGTGCAGCGAGAGCCCTCTGGAGCTGGTGTTTGTGATAGACAGCTCTGAGAGTGTGGGACCAGAAAACTTTGAGCTGGTGAAGGACTTTGTGAATGCTCTTATCGACCGGGTGGAGGTGCACCAAGATGCCAGGCGGATCGGCGTGGTGCTCTACAGCCACGTGGACGTGGTGGTAGTCAGTCTGCAGCAGCAGTCCAGCCAGGACGATATCAAGGCCGCTGTCAGGAGGATGCCATACCTGGGTGAGGGCACCTTCACAGGCAGTGCCATCCATCGAGCCAACCAGCTGTTCCAGGCAGCGCGGGCCGGTGTGAGGAAAGTGGCTGTGATTTTAACAGACGGGCTGGCCGACCCCCGTGACATCATGCACTTTGAAGAAGCGGCGGCAGAGGCTCACACAGAAAGGACTGAGACGTTTGTTATAGGTGTGGTGAACAAGACTGACCCTCTCTATGCAGAGTTCCAGACTGAGATGAATGTAATTGCTTCCGATCCTGATGAAGAGCACGTCTACCTCATAGATGACTTCAGGTCGCTTCCCAGTAAGCAGACAATGATGTGTCACACCTCACACAAACGGCAACCACACTGTTGGCTATTGGCATGCCGACACAAGAACTGATCAATACAGCACTGGATTTGGAACAAGCTGTTAACCCTTCAAACCTAATTGAGGTTGTTTGAGCCAAATCGTCGATTTAAAACTCAGAGAAATTTGAACACAAAGATATCACACGTGTCCAAAATCTGTGCATTTAGTCTTTTCAGTGCTTTCGGTAGCTCTTTAATCCAATCTGCTTCCAAAAGAGACTACTTATAACTTCAGATCTTGCCTCACAATCATGTTTAAACATTATTTAAGTTTCAACAGTAATCCAATGATAGTTGTCTGTGTATCCACGGTTACTATGCAAACAGGAATTGCGAGCAGCTGCTGATTCACAAAAATGTAAAGCTAAACAAAGAAGGACTACCGTTGATATAACTGCTGGTTCACTGGGAAAGTACGATGGAAACCGTAGTACCAAAAACTGCTTAAACAATGTTTATTACAGATAGAAAAAAAACCCAGTGACAAACTCCAGTAATTTGTTAGTTTTTATTCTTCATAAGATCTTATTTACATGTTGTATCCTTGGTTACACTCAATCTGAAGGGGTGTGCAGAATGTTCTGGCGTAATACCGTCATAACTGTGTTATGAATGGTGACATGACCAGGCATTGTTTGTCTGTCATTAAGTGGCATTCTGTTGATGGAGTCACTTGAGAATCAAAGTTGATACATGAGCAGATATAGACCGCTATCTCACGGTAGTAGGGGACGTAAATTGCATTAAACGCGTCATGTGAGGCGCCTCGGGCAGCCTTTAAAAGCCCGTCAAACACAAAAGATCATTACTTTGGTTTAATATTCATCTAATCTGTTAATTATTTTGTTGATCATTTCATGAGATGAGTACAGCCTGTAACGACAACTTTCAAATTATGTTTTCGTTTTCACACAGCTCTGGAAAGCAAAATACTAAGTCGTATTTGTGAGCCGGACGACACGATGGAATTTCAACCAAACTCAGTCTTTCCAACTGTGGAAATCTACCCAGAGGCTCCAGAAGACAGCCACTCCAGAGAGTTCCCAGACGAGGAAAACGTACAAGTAATTCTGCTTTTGTTTCATTTGGGGAAAATGATATAGACTTACTTGCTTGAAAGTACTTTTACCCTCAGTCTTCAGGGCCCAGTTATTCAAAACGTTTCATCTGGATCAGAATGATCCAGATATGGAAATCCCATGTTTTGCTATCCAGGATCAGGTAATCCATCTTACCTTTGTGCCCGTTTTTCAAAGCAACAGTGGATTGGATCACCCTGATCCAGATGCAGACTTTTCAAGATTTTCAAACCCGGGTTACGAGTGCTCTAAATGGGACTACGTATCACAATGTAGGCTACTAGCTCTTTAACAGCCAACGTACGGTCACTAAGTGTTTTTAACATGGCACAATAAAACAATACAAACATCCCATTCCATTTTTAATTCCTTTCAAACAGTCAGATCCAGTGACGGCTGGTGGTGACATTGGGTGGGGGGGCTGACAAATGCATTATACCCATCAATAGTTTGCGCTGCAGCAACAGCAGCATCATATCTGAGATACCAAGTTACAGCAACACTTTATATCTTGTTATAACAAGTTGCTCTAGAATAACACAATAGAAGTACTCACAAGAAAGGCCTGCTGCCAAAAAACTCTCTGTATCTCTCATGTCCACATTAGCACATGTCATTTTTAACAA
>JAVQJF010026117.1:0-28237 GCA_036023855.1 Gadopsis marmoratus | reverse complement strand
ATTTTTTTAAAAAAAAAACAAACACAGAAAAAGTCATTCTGTTTATATTATATTGTTTATATCACAAATATTATATATATATATATATATATATATATATATATATATAATATTTAAATTAATATGTTATTTGCAAACCATATCAACAAAGAAGCTAAGTGTTAATGTGATTTAGTGGTGGAACAAAACAAAGTTCATATTGTGATATAGGCATGAGATGAAATATGCTTTCCGAACAGTTTTCTGGGTCACACATCCCGATTTAGAAAGCGTCAAACACATTCACACACTCGTATCGCACAAGGAGGAGGCAGGGGAGAGAAGAGAAGAGCAGTGATTGAGAAAGCAGAGCGATAGAGAAGGAGAGAGAAACAAAATCCCACCTTCTTATCTGAAGTGACTGAGAGGCAGACAGCGAGGAACAGAAACAAACTGCGAATGAAGCAAGAGGCAAGGAAGAGGCATATATACAGCAAGAGACACGGGAGCGTGGAATCTGACTTCAGCATCCACAGTGCAGACAACCTTCCTCGTGGTTTCATTGTTTAAAGGGCTCAGTAATTTACTTAGCCAACGTTTCTCAAACAGGAGCCATGTGACATTTTTTGGGGACTGTTACACTGTGGATTAATACACATTTGGTGCAGTGGTGAGCATTTACAGCAGCAGGACAGCGTGTATGGGACTGACTCAGAAGAAGCTATGGTGCCCATGTTTATGTTAACAAAGGAACGACTGGAAATTACTTAAAACATGGCTGACTTCATTAACAGGTTCAGCACCAACAAAGCCAAAATGCACCACCCACGTTCAAATGAAAGGGAGGACTGGCGTATTTGCCACAGCTTCTGATTTGGTCTGAATGCAGCCTAAGGAAGACGTGGCATTCATCCTACCAGCTACTTCAGAAGCTATGTCTTCTTGCGTATACTGCCTTCTGTTATCTTGTCAGAAGATTCTTATTTGAGCAAGAGGCTGGAGCCTTGATGGAATTCAGGTGGAACAGACATGTAGCAACCCAAAAGGAAGACCAACACACACTCTCACACTAGCCTTGATGGAAGTCTGGTGATGATGGTTTTGTTTTTGTGGATGACTGGACTGTAGGAAAGTGGTGGCATCATCCCAGAATAGCACACCATACGCATTCAAACACACTTCCATTCGAATAGAAACCATCCCCTCTCCCTCAGGCCATTTATATGGAGATGAGAGACTTGGTTACCAGGTGGACACACTCACTCACACACACACACACACACACCCAAAGTGACATGTAGGGCTCATTGTAACATCCTCCATTCAGCTGAGCTCTCCAAGCTCATCATAAATGATAATGCCAGACTTCCATTCAGCATCAGGGGTTGCAATACAGACAAGGATGACACAACGGGCTCTGTCACACACACACACATGCATGCACATGCACACACACACACACACACACACACACACACACACACACGCCAAGCGGAGACTCAGCCCGCTGTTGGGTCTCAGCTCTATGGACACCCCGCTGGGTCCTTCAACACACAAACGTACGCATACACACTTAAATATAAGCATTGGTTGCCTTGCAGATGTACAGATATGAGAGAGAGGATCCTCTGTATGTGTGTGTGTGTGTGTGTGTGTGTGTGCAGGGATTGTGGAGGTGGACTGGGGGTTTAGGCAAGACATCATATGATGTCAACAATTCCCGACACATGACATGAGTCATTCTTTAATTAGCGTGTTTTCATTAGTGTGCTCACTTGGTCCTCTGGGTAATGAAGTGTCATATTAGGCTGCTTGGACTTGATTAAAGACACACAGTATGTCCATTCAAATTCCTCAATGTGACACTGGGCAATGACGGAAGATAAAGATGAAGATGTCACGTTGCATGTTCACTTCTTCCTGGTCTCTTTATTTTACTACAGAAGCATCATTCATGTGACAGAAGAGGAATGAACAGCGGGAGACCAGTTAATCTTATGGTTTCTGAATTCTGAGAATAAAGTAAAATACAACGTTTCTGAGCAGGGACTGTGTGCACTAATCTATAATCTATCTTTTCCCTGAAGCCAATACAAATAGAGTTTACCTGCTGGGTTTCCTCTTTTCCTTTCTGTTGTCTGGCAGAAAGAAAAATACAAGGTTTCAGTGGAGGACTGGCAAACTGAAGTATCACATACATTTCTTATAAGATAGATTTGTTTTCTGGTCATTTATCCCCCTTGCCACAATTAACCCCACTGCTGACCTGGGCAGGAAGTTGGCAGACATGATCCCTCACCAGCTTCCCACCTGTGTCCATTGATGAGGCCAGAAAACAAAATTTAGCTATCTTATGATACATACTTAGTATGTGAAAGATACAGTAATACTGACAAAAATAGTACATTACAAAGTTAATTGTCACCATTTGATAAAAAGGATCCAGTAATCCTTTGTGTCTCAGGGTCTTTTTTTTTTTTTTTTTTACATTTTGATGGACAATTAAGTTGTAGAGTGACGAAGTACTGAAATTCTGTAATGCAGGTTGTTTTTGACAGAAAGTGATGATGAAATGTGTTTTCAGAAAATTTTGAAAATGTTTAATTTGCGTCACTTGACACAGAAATATCACTTCATAGATTTTGTGGTATGTAGTATTAGATGATGCTTTTATGTAAGTAAAGAAATAAAAGACTGAAGGGGTATGTGAGTTATTTGCTTTCCACCAGCAGCATCACATCTTAAACCGTTTAAAACCATTTAAAATAATCCACACACAGACAGCTCGCAGTGACCAGTAATCAGAGGGAAATGCTGATTACATGCAGACAGTAACCGAACAGCTTTGAATTTGAAATAAAATAGTTTTTTTCAGGGTGTAGTCACCGCTACACCTTGGTTGTTGGTGGGGCGGCAGAGAGGCCAATGAAGCAGCATTAAACCAAGGGGAGCAACCAAGACACTAAAATGTTTGGCTTGCAGAAGCTGCGGGGCTTTCATCACCTCTGTAGGTGCAGGTTGTATGCTTTCCTTCGGGGGCAACAAACACAGAACAACATGGATTGCTCAGACTTCATGGAAAACAACTCTCTCTCGTGGTGTCATGTACTCTGGAGGCCCTATAATTTCTAATACCAGCTGACAGGGTGTCCAATACACTTAGAGAGAGAATATGTAGCAGCGGATCAGACTCCACATTTGGTCCCTACTGTGATAATACATTGAATTTGGAAGCAGTGTGACCAAGCTGTACCTCACCCAGGTGGATTATGTGTCTGGATCTGCAGGGAGGAAGAGCGTGAGAGGCGGTTTGCTTATTTCACAGGGCAGTCAGGTGCACGGGCTTGTTTAGAGCCTTGTAAAGTTCAGAGTTTGCTGCCAACATTGGTTGTTTGGCTTTATATCTAATGAATGATCATTAGTGTTATTGTTATTTTATGGCAGGAGGAAATTTCCATTTAATGCTTGATATAGACAGAAAGGTATTCACACTGGAATTAAATCTTAAGTAGTAGTTAATAGCTACAACCTGTTTCAGGACAAAAGAAATATAGAGAATACTGTTGAGTTCATTCATTTTACAGTATTGGAGATTACGTTCATAGTCTAATGGGAATTAATCACAAGCTCAAGCTGTACCTGTAACTGCATAGTTACCTTGGTGAAACCAAATATTATCTAAACCTTAATCTAACTTATCTTAACTAAGATGGCAAGGTGTGCTCATTGGCTTCAAGTGAAAACATAAACAGCTTTTAAAATAAAAGAATACAAAATCAAGACTGGAGGTCTACAACCATGCTAGCGGCTCGTGAGGCTGTACTGACACTGTCCTGAGAAATCTGCCTATGGTCTTAAAGTTGAACAAAACACCGGAAACACCTACAGGTCGTTAAATATATATTGCACAATAGGAGATAGACAGTCAGAAGTCATCAGCTATCTCAAAGAAAAGATACCAGAACACAGCTTTTATAGTGTTTTAGAGACAAAGAAACCCATTTCCATTGGTCGTTGTACATGTGTTATAAGTTTGGACCTATAGGATCTTTACAAGTCATGCAGAATCCGCGAGTTAAACGTTTCCATAAAAGGACCTGGACTTCACCATATAGACGACCCCTTGACCTCCTATACAAAAGTCACCTTTCTCAACACACACAGACATAGAAACTTAAACACATGAAACTGGGTGAAGTTTCAAGATTAGAGACATGAGTAAAAAAGGAAACTATTTGCTAATTAAAGTAAATATAATTAAAGTAAAGTACACAAGTATGTAAAGCAGACTAAATGACTCTCCTGAAATGAAGAAATCTGTTGAAAGAATAAGATAACAAAAAATAAAACGTATTGAATCGAGTCTGTTCCCCATATTTCATTCAGGCCCTGTTACTTTCCAAAAGCGTCCATTTTGAAAATTAAAGCAACTGTTTGTTTGACGCTAGCGTCCGATCGCATTTGATTTTGGAGTACAACCAGGTTTAAAAAAAACTAACGTAGCGTAAAGGTACAAAAATAAGTCAAGATGTGAAGTGTTATATTTTGGTGCAACAAAACCTATTATTAAAACATGATTTATTACATCTTAAAAATTATTGCCGCATGTTACCCAGGTTTTGTGTTTGACAATGGAGATGCAGGGTGACTGACACACTAAGCAATGTGACACGCATGGTTTCAGGGGATGGAGAGTAAGGCCGCTCTGACATCCAAAGACTAGCTAGCTGGCACAGTGTGTAAGGCACTTTGCCTAGGTTGCTTTATTGAAAGTGTGACTTTCTAAGATGATATTTCAATCCCAGTGTCACAGCAGATGTGACATCCAGGTTCTTCAGGCTGCCCTGCAACCAATCAGGGAGACACGGAGGCGGACGGAGGACCATGATTCTGGATCTGTTGAGGCAGAGCAGCAGGGAGGGTCCTGGAAAAGAATAAAATAAAGAGCTTAAGGTCACGCGCGCACGCCATTCGCCAGCCCACTCCCTCCTCTGGCATGCGGCTGATTGTTGGAGTGGCGTTTAATTAATCCTGCCAGAAAAGGTTAAGAAAAAGACGAAAGAAGACAGGGAACCAAATTAAAGGCACTGACAGAGGGACAGACTCTATGAGGCAGTCCACCTGCCAACTCAGAAACAATGAATTTCACTAAAGCAATTTAGTTTCGCTTTCACCCCACAGAGAGCTGAATGTGGTCTACCCGAACGCTTACTTGGCCAAATGTGGGGCAAGTGATGGAGGTGTCATAAGCTTCCAGATATAAATCTGCAGTGTCCTTTGCATTGATTTGTAGCGATCACGCCTTGGGTCCGACGTTATGTAGGCCGCAGCTTCAAATCCAAATCCAGGTGGTGAAAGTCAATGTGAATCCCCTCCCTTTGCAACTATTATCAAGCCCTTGAGCAAGGTATTCAACCCATACAAAGCAGGAGAAGACTTGTACAGGTGTGAACGTACAGTGTGTCACAAGCTGCTTTTGCATGCAGTTGGACTGAGATGCAGGGAGCTGCGGCTGAAGACATTCGAGTTGTCCTGCGCCTCTCTGTAGTGACAGGCCATTGTCATCAAGCGGTCAGCCACTAGTGAGCAGAGGCAATAAAGGTCACAGATATTTAAAAATAGCTCAATGTGTTAAAGCGTTCTCACGTCCTATTCGCTGTCGTGTTTATATATTTACACATCTCAGTCACAAGCAGCCTAGAGGTGACCTTCGCTGTGACCCATGTTGGCGGGTTTGTCAGGTTTCGGTGACAGCGAGCGCAAAGAGACACGGCCGAGACAAAGACAGGACACACAACAATGATCTGCGGTGTCCTGTGGAACAATGCTTCTGCACCCTTTCTACCAAGGTCTCAGTTCTAAATTAAATACACACCTACACACACAAACAAGTCCCTGCTCTGCCCTGCTCACATTGAAAACTGTTAGACTATATTGCCATCTGCAGGCCATCGAGTTTCATGGATTGTGAGACCAGTAATGTATATTCAGTTGCCAGCTGATGAGAGTCAACTTAGCTAATGCAGTTTAATATAACAGCCCTGGAATAAATGCTACCTTTACGAACATTAGAACGTTCTGTTTTTGTTGAAAGATTCGACTTTATGCTCAATTTGATGGCTGTAGTTTCAATTTTACATTAGGACTCTTAAATATAATGTAAGGAAGTAAATACAGTGCACCAGGTAGCAAATTAGGAGTGATTTCACACGCAGCCTCTGCCTTCCCCTGGTGGACGAAGAGGTGAGGTGCACCACGGTGAGCACAACCTGCTGTCTTTAAAGAGCGGCCCCCTACCCCTAAAGTTAGGCGGACCTGATTCCTTAGCTCTACCAGTCATATATTTACCTAATTTACCTAATTTAACATATTTGAAATCAAATCAGAATGTCCCACTGACATGGCTCTGAGGCCAGATTAAACTACATGGGTTAAGCAGAGCTCACGAATGCTTTGATTTTTAATTTAAATAAAGGACTGACATTTTCATTGCCGTTGCAACTATGTGATTTGTATGGATATAGACTCTTGCTGCAATCACATAAATATTAGAAGTGTTGAAGCTTGGTGTCTCTGAGCAGGTTTGCGTTTTGCTTTAGCAGTTCTCAACTGTAGCTGTCAACTGCTGTAACAGTAATTTAGCAACTTCCCTTAAAATGATCCCTTCAATTTAATAGCACCGTCAGATTTCTTTTGTTTCCATATAGAAATGTTGTTTTATTTTCCCCCATTGTTATAGCCTGATGCCAATGTATATGGGTCTCTTTTAAATCATAGATGTTCACCTTGAACCTCTCGCTCCCTCTGCTCTCAGGTGTCCCTTACATTTTACAAACTGACAATGACTAAACATTAAAAGGAGACTTGATTAGTCGTGTGCGAATCCTAAAGAGCATTGAATGATTTTCATGAAAATAACATTTGGAGACAAACACAGCAGTGTTGAGTTGTAACTCGAAGATGGTAGCTCACTTTTAGTGAAAGTTCAAGAGTGTGTTGACTGTCATTATATCTGTATATCTTCCAACTTATATGTTCCATAATTCATGGCTCTTGAACGCCTACCAATCAGTATGTGGCCAGTGTCGTATGAGTCTCCATGTCTTTTTTTTAGGTCTTCCCCAAATCTCAGCCATAATTGGAACATTTCATTAACAATTAGTCAGATCAAATCATCTTAAATATATGATGAGAGATGATTTTGTTTTTTGGTGAGAGAAGCACAAAAAACAAGCAGCTTTTCTATATGAATATGTTTATTGGTCTTTAAAATGAAAAGTCTATAAACAAAGAACTACAGGAAAATATAAGGAGATGATAGATACCTGGATTTCAACATGAGTGTAATGACAATCTTATATGGATGTTAAAACCCAGTCAACCCCTCTTCCAGAAAGCTTCACAGATCGTAAAGAGTCTAAAATAGAGAATCAGTGTGTATTATTTGTGTTTGTATCGCACCCTGTACACATCAGAGCCCGGAGCAGCTTCAGTGTAACACTGATGCATACCAATGAACCCGTCGCTCACAAAGCTAAAGTGTGAGGATCTCATGTGGTAATGAGTAAATCATGTGTTTCTCAAAGAAGACTTTTTATTTCTTTCTGTGCACCCCCTATCTGCTGTCTTGGGTAACGGCTAAGGCACTTTCTGCAGAAAGTTGAAAAGCTGCAAACATGTGGCACACAACTTACAAAACGGTTACATCTTTCTATTTTTTTTTTAAAACCAACATGAACAGTATAACACATTCAACCATACCGCGTGGATCCCCGATCCACTGCACTAAAAGCCACTTTGTTTCACCACATTAAACAACAAAACAATGACTTAAACATCAGTGGGCCTCCCAGATCAATAAGGATCACTGTTTGTCTCATTTCAGTTCATACTCTGTGCCACAACTTTCTTAAATCATGTATAAAATGCCATGACAGTACTGACAAAGACAAATATTAACATTTGTGTTTAAAAAAAACTGCTGTCACATTAAAGCAGCCAGTGGAATAAACACGTTAACAGTATAGTACCATAAATTAACAGTAGTTTAATAACGCCCCACAACGAGATGTTGACGTTGATTATTATTTGCAGCTGTGTCTCTATGCAAGTATCAAGTACGCTTCTCTGATGATACATTACTATAAGCTGAATGTCTCCTGCAGCAGATCTTAGACTGATCCATTCATGACTGTAAGTACAAAAAGCAGAAAAGAGGAGGCAGGTTGGACACATTGCATTGTACAACATAAGGATATATTCCAGGATTAAAGCTTCTCTCCAGTCGCTTGGTGAGTAATACTGTATATGACAGTGTCCAGCAGAGGGACACCTCACTCCAGATATCTGCAGCCGAGGCGTTTGCATAGCTTAGCTCTACTCTTATGAGATGTACTTTATGCATTTAGTAATGAACAGTGCACGTGGGCAGCTGCAGTTTCATGAGAGCAGCCTGCAGAACACAATAATGCATTCAAAGCACCTGGATGACTTCACTGAGGTTACAGTAATGGCAGAAGGTACAGTATGTTGGACATGAGTTGTAGCTATGACTACCATATAGTAAAAGTAGTAAATGCAATATGTAAATATGTAAAATCGAGTTACAAGCAGAAAAATCGGCACTGCAGTGAAGATGGAAGAGGTCAACTTCATGTACATTCCACTTCATTTAGGGATGGGTACATCAATTATTTCAGGGTGGGTCAGAAATGGGGACGTCGTGCATTTTTTTCTTTTTGCTGCAAACATACGTCTCAATGAATTTTTCATTCCTGCTTTATATTTTATTCCATTCTTCTGTTGTGATGTTTGGGATAACAATAGCTAGCTCTAGCTCTGTGTCAAACAACGCAAACAGTGTGCAGGCCTTTCTGCTGTATGTTTGCTGAAACAGATTTTGAATGTAATTAAAATGGACGTCTTAATTGAAGCACCTGGTACTGACAGTCCACAGATGTTTGGGAAAGCCTGTATTATCTGGATGTGCATAATGAAGACAGCCTTTCAGGTGGTGCAGGTTTTTTTATTGTTAACCCTCTACCATCTTGCGCACAAAGGCCTACAAAATATGATATTTCAATCATGTTTTACCATTTTGTAGAAAGAAAATTTTTTTTCAATCTTGAATCGGCCCCAAGCTAGCCTATAATGCAAGTTAAAGCATTTATTTGTTTAACCAGGGTTCAGCCCCCCTCCACACCCCAATCACTTATGCCCATCCCCTTATGAGACCTTCCTTCTGTTTCCATTTTGTGAATACGTTTTAATATTTACACTTCATCCAGTGGAAGCCAAACACCATCCTTCTTTCACAAGCGGCAGGAAAATAACGTGCGCCATCAGCTCACTGCATTGACTGAACTGCACTCAGGATGACAGTGATGTATTCGTCAAAACCTTGAAAAGCCTCTAATCAGCATTTCTTTGAACCCCATTAGCCTGTCACCATTCACGTTTTCACTGTCAGCATGACAGGTGATTTTCAGATGACAGTATTCATTCAGACAGTATGATCTCTTTTACTCTGTTGACATTCTGATTCCTTTTTATAATTTAAGAATATGTTTGGTTTTTAAGATCAGGTGTGTGTGCGAGACAGAGGATGTGTGTTCGGGACAGGGGCACCGACGATAAAGCTAACATTTGCACCCCCCCCTGCTCCGCTACACTAATGCAAACCAGCGGAAAGGCCACACGCCGGAGCAGAGCACTTGACTCCCTCCAGCTCGCATTGATCGCATGCCTCTCGATATGCGACGCGGACTGATCCAGTGTGAAGCCCTGCTGCTCGCTCCACTTTAGTGAGCTTCAACCAGTCTAAGAAGTGTTGAGTGCTGAAACTCACTTAAAAGCTTTCATATGATTAAAACAGAAAAAGACATAAAGCTTCATGTTAAGGACACATTAGGTGCTGATGGCTCATTGACCAAGGGAGGGGGAGAGAGTGCAATCTGAAGATGCCAAGAGGAGAGGGGATCATATGCACAGTAGCAATCCATGCCCCTCCCCCCCCCCCACTAAGTGCTGCAGAGATGCAAGGGAATGTGCATGTGTGTGTGTGTGTGTGTGTGTGTGTGTGAGGGGGGCTGTGCATAAGAGGAGGAGGGGATGGATGAAAAGAAAGTGAGAGTGTGTGTTTATGTGTGGTTCCTACAGTTTGATGATGGCTGCAGATGAGATAAGAGAACGGACAGGACAGGAAATGGATCAGCTGATGTTGGAGGTGTAACCTCGGCTGGCCAGGTCTCTCTCTCTCTCTGCTCCGCCAGCACTTCATGCATTATCAGCTGGAGGACGTTTTCACACGGAGAAAGGAGAACAGGGGGGCTAAATTCACTGGGTACAAATGCCTAGATCTGGTATTGTTCCGAGTTTTTTCTATAAGCTATGCAAAGTTTAAAGACTTGTCAACATCAAATTCCCAGGGGATTTACATCTCCCCAGTATGAAAGCTCCTTTTTACCAGGCCGAGGGGAGGAGCTGTGGTTCTCTTCACGTGTGTCATGCTTAGACAGCAGATTTACCAAAGCTTCTCACACAAACACACACACACAAACACACACACACACACAATCCCTCCCCATTTCTCTAAGCTGGGACCAGCCAGCAGCAAGAGCAACCATCCATGGCTCTGACCCTGAATCAAACATTGAGAGAAAGAGGGGACCACAAAAAATAGGACAAGATGTTTCTGTAGAAAAATAGAGGGATTTCCAGAGGCTGACAAAATGTCTTTGGCACTACCGAAAAGCACAGCATACATAAAGAAAGAGTATAAAAGGCCAAACTAGAAAGCTCTACAGCCAGAAGAAAGATTAAGATAATCCAAATTCATCCACTAATGAGCCTGGCCAGTCCTGGGTGGATTTGAGCCTGAACAGGCCCGTACTCCACCGTCTCCCCATCCACAGTGATCATGCCTTGTGCAGAGATGGGCTCCAGCCGCAGGGCCTTCACCTTCTCGTACACCAGGTGGGGGCAGCCATACGCCAAGTGGGCACCCTTCTCCATGGCGAGGAAAAGACGCAGGAGGGCGGGACGGGAGATTCCTGCTGTGACGTAGAACAGATGAATCACTCCGTCGTCTGCCATTGCACCAGGGACTGTCCACAGGTCCTCGGCCAGGTGGGACTGGTAAATAGCCAGCACCAACACAAAGTCCTCCTCCTTGACCACAGTCCAGCTCTCTGGGACTGGCTGGTCCAGACCAGGAAGCAAAGAGTCCTCCGGTGCTCTGGTATTGCCATCACTCTGGGCCTCAGGTCTCTCGGTGGTGATGGAGGAGTTGTCGATGGTGTTGTGGTTGGAATTGGCGCTGTTGTGCTTGTGGCGAGTGTTCTGGTTTGGAGAGGTGTTAGGGAGGAGCCGACAGGGAAGGGAGGAGCAGAGTGAGGGGTGCTGAGGAGTGGAGGGAGGGTGGCTTCCCTTTGGAGGTTTTGGCGCCTCCTCAACAGGCAGATATGCTAACCTGCCCTGATAGACTCTGAGGGAGGCCAGACGCACCAAGGTGCCCATCAGGAAGCGGATTGCTCCAACATGGCGGTACTTCTCGCTCTCAATGTCGACATCTGCTACGAAGCCCCAAGCCAGGGAGAGGAAGGAGAAGAGGCGCCGCTGAGAGGCCAGGTGGATCGACACCAGGTCCAGGGAGCCAACCAGACCTTTGCACAGCATGAAACCACAGCTCAATAGCAGCTCCTCGTTCCACGCGGGAGGGGACCTGAGAGATAGACAGAGTTAAGACTTAGAAGCACGTATAGCAGGACACAACATCACATGAGAGTTATGAATTACTGTTGTTAGTGCTGTTATATTTTTGTATTTTTTTCTTCTCACTGTATACGCCCACAAATAAGATCTAAACATAATTCACTGCTTGTGCCATGATTTCCATAAATTAGTTGTATAATGTTTAAATATGAAATCATGTGCTTTTCCTGGATAAACCTGGACTCAACAGGAGCAAGAGTCTACATCATGCTAGCGGCTCGATGAGGCTGTGCTGCTAACATCATCAGCATGCTGATGAAGTTTTTGTTACAGTTCATCTTGAGGTGGACACTACAAATGTCAACTTCTCCTAAAGACTTTTTAGCCACACTAGCGTGGATTATGGTAAAGGAAAACGTTTGGTTACCAGGGTAACCCCGGTTCTTTGAAAACAGAGTGAGGTATCTCACTTTGGGGGAAACGATTTCTGTTTCCCTCATCAACAAGTGAAGGTGGAAGGGGGCACTTGGACTAATGACCATAGTATTCTTAAAATCCTGGCTACATGGATGCGGCCCTGTCCACACCTGCAGCTTGTAGGAGAACATAAGTAACCACCCCAGGGTGACAAATACATTCCTGGGTTTTGTTTTCTTTGATGCTGTGCCCACAGCCAACCAGCAGATGGAGATGGTACCCTGGACATGTGCTGGGTCAACTAGTTCCACAGCTGCACTTTGGACTGTAATCACTCATAATGTGCGAGTTTCTAAATCCATTACATGGTTCCTTTGAGAGTTATCAGCAGCCTAAAATGACCCCTGCTGCAGAGCGAAGCAGTGCCAGTCTGCTCCGCTGTCTCTCCTTCCCCCCCTGAGCAATGCCCAGTCAGCCTTTGGCATAATTACACAGAAGGAAGATAAATCGTTCATTTTTAGGCTGAGGAATCTTCTTATTCGCTCTTCTTTTTGTATTGTTGGTCCATGCATTTAAATGGCTCATTAATGGGCCGACTCACTGTGAGTAGTGGTGAACAGAGGCAGCCAGGGCGTTGCCTGAGCCACCTGGTAGAATACCCAGAGGGGTCTGGATGGCCTCTTGCCAATCCTCTCGCTCCATCAGACCATTTATCACCTGAATGAACAAGAACAAATACAAAAACAGAATCAGCCCATGGTCCTAAATAGAAAGTAGTGTCAGTGTAATGGAAACTTATGGTAAAATGTGTTTCTTTGATAGCTGCAACTGTTCTGTGCCGGGTATGGATGGTACTGCCAGGGGACCTGAAGCCACCTTGCCTCAAGATTTGTGGCCACTATGGCCAAGGTATGTTTTTAAATATTGTCCGTCATTTAAAACATTGAAGCATCTACAGAAGAAAAATAAGGCTATTAATCAATTTTAGGTGCTAGAATCACAGGCACTGGGCACTTTTGTCATGTCAGAGCAGAAATTAAATTTTTACAGGCCT
Organism: Gadopsis marmoratus; assembly: GCA_036023855.1. Taxonomy (NCBI): domain Eukaryota; kingdom Metazoa; phylum Chordata; class Actinopteri; order Centrarchiformes; family Percichthyidae; genus Gadopsis; species Gadopsis marmoratus. Next base: position 15,075 of record JAVQJF010026117.1, on the reverse strand, counting down.
ATTCTGAAATGTGCTAAGAATAGAAATAGGGGTGATAAATAGGATTGATGGACATATGGAAGGTTTAAAATGCCCAAATAACAACAGATCAAACAAAGAAATAAATACTGTACACATTGTTATAGTATTTCTATGTTATATATGTTATGATACGTAACTTTATGTATAATTTGTCCTAATTTAATAAAAACCTATGTTAGATGACAATTATATAGCTTTTGACTTTAATAACGGGATTTTATTGTAACATGAATTCTCCATGCCACCTTAAAATCAGATCACAGCACAGAAAACAAAGTGAAGAGGTGTATTGTATTTCAGTGTTGTCCATCATAGAGCTCTGGCAGCTCTCATTAGCTTCCATGAGGAGGTGCAAGGGAGCGGTTTTTTTTTTAAGAGGGAGACGCATCATCTGTGGCAAAATGAAAATGAAAAATCAGCTGTCCAATCACAGCTTTGGAGGCGGAGCTTATAATGGCTTACAAAGCTGATGGCAGTTGACAGACAGCTGCTGGAGGGACACTATTACTGACTGCACATTTAGTTACATTTGTCATTGACAGCAGTTTTAATAAGCTACATGTTTTTCCTTTTAATATGTTTGTATTTAATTAAGACACAGTCAACACATAAAAAGCAAATACATTTTACAATGTGTATTGCATTTCACTATATTCCTTTGTCTGATTTGTTTGAGACATTTTAAATCTTTTGTATGTGATTGATTGTATCGCTATGAAACCACAATAGGCTGTGTAAAGTCAAAGCACCTCAAACAGCAGCCCATCTCCAGACATGATAACCAGGGCGTCCCACTGTGACAGGTCTGCGTTTCTCACCAGCTCCCGTGCATGGTTCTGGTGCTCTGAACGAAAGACAAGTGGACGAGAGACGAGGGAGGAACATAAGAAAGACAAAGCAGAAAGTGTGACAAACTGTAGGACATTATGACAACAAGGGCAAGGGCAGAGAAAGAGGCATGCTGCCAGCCCTCGTCGCGAGCCTCTGGGGTAGGATCAGGGAGATTAGGCAGAAAAGAGTTTGAGCAGCTTAGCCACCCTGCAAAACATCTGTGACTGACAAATCTCTGCATGCATGTGCATGTTCAGTGTGTGTGTGTGTGTGTGTGTGTGTTGGTTAATGCGCTGGCGGAGGACTGAGCTATTTGTTTTATTGGCAGCATCCTTGAGCGGGTGTCTTTGCAGGGGGACTCTGCAGGCTCATCCCGCCAGCATTAATGTCTACAGTCCAGCAGTCCAGACCAGCTGAGACTCCCTAGTGTGTGTGTGTGTGTGTGTGTGTGTGTGTGTGTGTATGGAAGAGAGAGAGAGAGAGAGAGGGAGAGAGAGGAAGGCAGACAGTAGAGACGTTAGCGAGTATTGATGCACTGCCATCATAAAGGAAATATCTTTCCGCTCCAGCTGAAGTATTGATCGAGGACAGACGTGAGATAAAAACTACTACCCTCTCCTTTCCTTTCACTTTGCTCATCCTCTACCTGTCCCCCTACACTCTCCTGGGCCTCTCTCTCTCTCTCTCTCTCTCGCTCTACAGGCGGTGCTCCCCATGCTGCTGCTGTTTGCTTGCTGTGTGCCGGGGAGGCTGGAGGTGGTGATGAAGTTCTGTGTTGACAGACGGAGGCAGAGGGAGTAACGGCAATGCACACCTGACTCAGCACTTTAAACCTGCCGGGGCCCTCGCTGATGCTTTTCTCACTTAAGGGGTCGCTGCCAAACATAAAGCCGAGTTAACCCTGAAGACAGGCGGCTCTTGGTTTTCACATAATGCAGCTGCCACGTTTGCTGTTGATTTGCTGAGCTGCTCAGATGACGGCTGAACATTTAAGGCAATGCATAAATACACGCTTGAAATCTTGGGTTCATTTGAGTCGTTTCACTTTAAACGCAGCATGTTCCTCCTCGTGTCACAATCCACTGCCTTCCTCTGAGGTTAACCAGGGTAAAGATAAAGCTTGGTACACTGGATGCTTCATACAGTATGTAAAAGGAACATGCTGACACAAGAGGTGCCTGCGTTGGTACTTCTCCTTCCTCAGGCGAAGGCTGTGTGATACAGTCATCAAGGAGCTGCATGCTGGGTAAATGGGGTTGTGCCCATGGTCACTTCTGCCTGGCTACCGTATCCAGCTGAAGTCCCTCATCGACCTCATCTGTCCGGGTCAACATCAGTAATTATTGTGTCTTTTTTTATCACCATCCAGCTGCTGACCTTCCTTTAAGCCCCAGGAAGCCCCATGTGCATCAGCACTCTTCTCAAATAAACATACACACACAAACACAGTTTCTCCCTTCCTTCTCCCCCGTCTTAGCTGTCATATCCTGTCTCACTTTGAGCAGTATCAGATGCTGAGCTGATGCACCACCAAGCCATCAAATTGTTGTTGGTCCTGTCAAACAGGGTTTGGGTCGGACTGGAGGGCGAGGGGAGAGGTAAAGCTCAGGCGCTAAACACTGTGCACAATGTCTTTTTTTCTTCTTTTGGCATTAAAGCTTTTTGTCCCTGCAGTTTGTTGGTATTCAGACTGAGGTCACTTGGAGATCAAAGCATCTGAAGACAGCCACGAACACATGACACTGTTTAAGGTCACAAAAAGCCACCAGCAACTCGTACAGAATGTGGAGCAGCTGGGGAGACTGAAATGAGAATTTAATGGGTATCAGTGTGCGTGTGCTCGAGTGCTCGATGTGTGTGTGTGTTTGTGTGTGTGTGTGAGTGTGTGAAAGTGGTAGGATGGCCTAGCTCTTACCGTAATTGTCCCGTTGAAGGTCTAAGGATGAATCCCTTCAGCCTTCATGTCAGGGTGACCTTGTGAAGAGTGGAAGCTAAATGCGTTGGACAATAAAGGCCTGTGTGTGTATGAATGCTACTGACCTGTGATGACGAGCGTGTAGTGAACAGCGGCCTCAGTGAGCATGCCCTGTACGTGGCCAGTAAAGAGCTGCAGAGCCTGGCCGCGACCGCTGTGAGGGTTCACCAGTACCATGGCTCTGCAAGGCCGACGCACCTCCATGTACACCGCGCCTGAGACAGACGGAGCGAGGCGGAGGTGAGTGAAGGCGAGGATAGAGATGAAGCACAAGGACAAGAGGAGGTCTGCCTATGCATGATCAAATATGTCAAAGAATGTATAAGGACAGGCTCGTCCCTCTGGGAAAATAAGAGCATGAAACGGTAAAGTCATAGGCAGTGACAGCATTCAGTTAGACGATGCTTAATGTTAATGAGACATGCTACTTTCTTCAAGGAGACAGGGCTTACAGGTGCTTCTCTGTCAGGATCATACCGATTATTAATAGCAGTTCTGTGACATTTTACTAACCCCGATGAGGAAATCCTCCTCTCAAGGGAAGACAAAATAATGGAGTGACTACACTTCATTACCCAGAGGTGGGGAGGGATTCAGCAGCTTGTCTACCAGCACCTCTAAAGCTCACTAATGAACGCGTTACATCTCATTTGTTTAATCCCGGAACAGCTGCCAGGCCAATATTGGAGACGCCAGTAAGTTACCGGCCCCAGAGAAGAAACAGTCCGGCACGTGACCCCCGAGCACGTTGTCGTTTTTACCCTCTGTTATTCGTATGGATTAAACAAATGAGATATTATGAGTTATTAGAGTGAACTTAAATGGTGGGAAGATTTTGTTACCATTGGACAGAGCCAGTTTCCACTCGTTATGCTAAGCTAAGATAACCGTTTGCTAGCTGTAGCTACATGTTTACTGCACAAACGAGAGAGCGGTATCGATCTCCTCATCTAACTCTCAGCAAGAACGCAAATAACTGCATTTGACAAAATGTCTAAGGGAAAGGGGAGAATGGCGTATTAATTCATAAAATGTGTGTGCAGATGAGATGATATGGAGGCAGCTTCTGTAGCTCAAGTGGTTGGATAAAACAGGCCAAATGGTTGTAATGTAATGTATTTAAGATCAAATTATGTCATTGCATTAATAGCTATTAAAAGCTATGACTTTGCCTTAACGAATAACGAGCTCCCTGTTCCACCTCATCAAGTTACCAATTATTTTGAATCCATATTTATGTGGGAGGATCACGTTTAGTCGCTTCATTGTGATCCTGGCTGCTGCTGAAAGGGTTTGTAGCTTTTTTTTAAGCTTCCTCTAGAGGTGGACTATTCAGCAGACACCCTTGACCTTTAAAGCAGACACAGACTAGCCAGAGAGCATATCAAATGAATCAGAGAGGACAAACGATAAAATCCATTTTGGGGTGCAGAGGACAGAAACGTCAGTATCAGTTGCTACTATAAATATGTGTCTGTAGGTGATGTTGACTTTGCTATGAGGCGGACAAAATTACCAAAGGATGGTTAAATTCCACCACCTCTTGCTTAAAATGTAAATGAATCAAGAGAGATGCGGGAAGACGCCAGACGCCGTGTTTTTCAGCACCGTGGCCTGTGATCTGGCCCGTGATGCACGGCTGCTGTCGCTGCCACCCTCTCGCTCATTTGGTCTGCGGTGATGGGACACGGCGCAGGTACGGAAATATCTCAGCGAAAGAGGTGCAAACCCACCAGGAAGAGTGAGGAGAGCGTGCGAAAACACACATGCACATGCCAAACTCTGCCCCCATTCACCCACACAGGGTTACCATTGTTAGTTTTTTTTTTACCTGTATCAGAGCCCAGTGTGGCTTTCAGGCACAAAAAGGTCCTTTCTACACTTCCAGAAAATAGTGGAAACAGTGAAAGAGCTTTAGAATCAGGTTTTGCACTCGAGTGTGCTGAGCTGAATCGCGAACCCTTACTAAAACCCACAGACGGCCTTGAAAAGGTCAAAGCTAAAGATGAAATCCTTAAAACTCCTTAAAACAAATCCAGAGCAGCAGCTTCCTCTGGTAACTGCGACACTGTCCTGTCTTGTCCAGCACCTTCAGTAGCCTGCAAGCTCCCAGACCTTTGAATCACTGCACACCTGTGCCATTGAAACAGAAGGATGAATAATGAAGTGCAGAGAAACGTCAATTCAGTCTGATTATCATGCTACAGCTGCAACAATTGGCAACTCTTTTGATCATCGATTCATTGTCCATTTTCAAGCAAAAAATATCTTGATGGTTTCAGCTTCTTAGATTATTTTTTTTGTCTCATGGGGCAATAAACTGAACATCTTTAAACTTTGGAGGGTCGGGTCGACAACACAAGCAAGGTGTGACGTTCATTTTTCGCTATTGCCTGACATTCTACAGGCTGAGCGATTCACCGATTATTGGGGAAAATTTATTTGCTGATTAATCAAGGATGAAAATAATCATTAGTTGCAACCCTAATGTAATGTAACCTAATATAGCAGCCAGCCGAGTGGTAACACTGTGCACAAAGGAAATGTTTTGACCCATTTGTCTGTCAGGGGGTGGTTGATTATGAAATGCTGATTACGTACAATCAGTATCTAGTTTTAAATGTGCCCGCTGATACAGTTTGATGTAGATGAATTGGGATGGACAAAATATTAGTGTTTCTCTGTATAGCGTAATACAATTCAGCAGCACCACAAGGGAGGATTTGTTGCAGGACTGTTTTATTAGTTTTAGCTCGATTTACATAATAAACTGGCAACTAGGTGCAAATATTACTTGGAAAATTTAAATGTAATCTTTATTATTACTCACAATGCATGAAGGCAATCAAAATCTATCTGTAAGATTATTAATGATTATTCATTTTTGCTCTGGACTTTTGCTTCTTATCAGGACGCAACCTGGTTTCAACATCAGCGGCATGTTTTATTTACTGTCATAAAACTTTACATGCAGGTTAAAAACTGCATGCAGAGTCAAAGATCAAACGCTCCCTCTTGAATTTGCACCGTCAAACAGTCCATGAAGGCACCCAATATCAAGGCAGCTCAATACTTAATTGATTAATTCATGAATCACTATCCATTATATTTCAATGCACCGGCTCCAAGTTCTGTCTATGAAGATGTTTTTTTGTTTTTTTGTGTGTGTGTGTGTGTGTGTGTGCATGTGTGCGTGTGTGTGTGCTTGCATGTGTGTGTGTGCATGTGTGAGTGACAGGAGGATAGCTGAGGGTCATGAGGGTGTACATGAAATCGGTCTGCAATGTGAAGTCACATACCTCGTCAGACCGGCAAGCAGACATTGTGTGTGTATATTTCACAATTGCAAGTGGGTAAACACACACACACACACACACACAGGCAGCCGGGTGACAGACAGACAGAGAGGATGTGACAACGTGTCAGTGCTAACAAGTGCTGAGCTGACAGAGAAGAGTTATGGTCTCGTCGCCACATGGGCTGATTGTTGAAAAGTACTAAGTAAAGATGCCTTCAGCGTTTCATACTGCAGCACAGGTGGGATTTGTTAAACCACGGCACCATTCACAAAACCTCTTGGCGCAGAAACAAACACACCATTCACTGAAAGCTGTGTCGTTCGGGAGTAACCCTGTATCCCGGCTGGACTGACGTGTCTGCAAACAGCATACCAAGGTTGGGTGGGTGTTTGCCGGGGAGGAGGTCCAGAGAGTACAGACACAACTGCCCACTGAGGCTGGAGGTGGGGAGGGGGGGGAGGGGGGTTGACAGGCCATCACAGCCATGTGTCACGGGGAAGAAGACGAAGGCTCCTGGGGGACCGAGATGCTGCTGGACTGGGTGAGAGGTCGCCTGGTGACGCGTGTTAGACCTCGCCTCCTTTCAGCAGAGCCTCACACTGACAGACACTCACCTGACCCTGGTCGCTCTTGTGAGAGCTGCACTTTTTCTTTCCTTCCCTTCCTTCTCTTCTGTGAAACTGAACTCGTTCACCCGTCACACGCAGTCGGTGCAAGGATCATGCTCACGTTTGCCCTGGAGACAGCTCGTAGGAATTTGCTAATGTTAAGTGTGCGCTGCGTCAGACACAGAAGCTTTGTCTCGAAGAAAATCAAGACAATCCACAGCGCCATCATAACACAGTAGCACGCATGGAATCAAAAGAATGCCAAGTTCTTGTAGGCCTATGTATAAATGGGATAAATGGAAAGCAGAAGGGCATACAACCAGTAGCACAAGTCCAAGCAAATAACCATCATCTCATTCCTTTGCATGGTGCCTCACTGAATTTTCCAGCCAAGGGAAATTCTGTAGAAGACCATTAGCGTGTTCAGGACTATCATAGCCTGTGCACTTCATTATCTACAGCTCGTTCATTCCAATACACCCCCAGTGACAAAAAAAAAACATGCGAGACAAATCAGAGTCTTCAACAGCCAAGCTAAATTAGAAATTACCAGAGTTACAACCTCATTGTAAACTATACGAATTAAATGACACGTTAATCCAACTTCAGTGAAAGCGTGCCACAGTGATCTCTGACTAAATACCAACCTTGTGCTGCAATTGCACTTTTAATCCAACCTTTCCATCTGCAGTGCCAGATGAGATATGACGCGCAATTAACTTTGGGGGCAAATAAATACACTATTAGGGATTAGTGAATCACACTGACTTTCATACACCCGCTACGACAAGGCAGCAAAGTGGCAATTCTGAGCAAATTACTCATTTAAATCCCGTAATATATTCTGTTAAGTACTGCATTATTGGCTGGCCTGGATCTGGAATGCTTAAACAAGCTTATAAATTAATGATGTGATCACATCATCACTGAGACGCAGTGTTCAAAAGAGGAAGAAGATTGCAAAAATAAAATAAAAAAAAGACACCACGCTGACATGGTAGATGGCTGATCTGGTTCATTAGTATGTGTGATTTGGGAAGCTCCCAAGCTGGAGCTCTTTGATGAGTCCAGTGACATCGGGCGGGCAGTTACCTCTCAGGTTACCATCTGCCTGCCTGGCACACAGGGCCAAACCCCAAACCCCAAACCCCAAACCCCTGCTGTCTGCAGACCAGAGGGAGGCACACAGCCCTCTCTGTGCACCTGGAGGCTGCTACCAGGAGGGCGACCTCGTCCCACATCACTGACACAGGCCTCCTTCGTTGGCAGCCAGCATTCCAAATGAATCACTGTCAAGTCAAATGTCCGCTTCATCTTTGACCTGCCCCAAGAGTGTGTGCCTGCTTTATATTTAAAGAGTTAAACATTTCTATAAGAGGAGAAGGCTGGCATCTGGCCTGACAGGGTGGATGCAGAATTTGCACCCTAACTGATAAAACAGGGTCATCATTTTGGGACCCAAACGGCTTTGTGTCATCATCAGCAAGTATCACCACCTCCTCCCAAATGAGTGATAAGTGTAATCAGCTGCATAAACACTTCTCACATTGTATTCGCAGCGTTGTACACCAGGATGGAGCCTCGAGGAGCCGGTGAGATTGGAAGACAAAGGAGCCAGGGGTCAGTCTGCATTTTAGAGACATGATGGGACACGACGAGGCCTAATTAGACGTAGCTGCCGCCCGGCAGGTGGAAAAACAGGCTTTGTTTTGACGTGATTTTTCCACTCGCCGACAATGAAGTCTCAGTGGGAATTTACTGAGCAGGAATAACGAGGCCCGAGCAGCGGCTACACTCTCTGCTTACAGAGGACCAGTAGGAAATCTAACTAACCAACCAACCAACTGCGTCCACAGCAGGCTCCAGCTCCAGAATCATCACTGTCTGTGCAGGGCTGTGTGAGGCAGCTGTAATTGCTGCTGGCAGGTGGAGCAGCTTTCAGGGCAGGTGGAGCAGGAATGTGTGCAGCAGCATGCAACCTGTCTCTGCCAAACCTGTTCCTGGCGTTATGGAGGTGTAAGGTACTATGGCTGAGGTGTCATGTGGGGCTTGTTGGAGCGTCAGGGCAGGCTGCTTACAGGTTAGCCCGCATTCAGTTGGCGCACTTTAAAACCACTTTCTGTCAGAGGCCATAAAAAGACCAGGGGAACCACTGTGTTGACCATCGGCGCGTCCGGACTGAGCTGGGTCACATCGAAATAACAGCCTTTTCCTTTCGTTACATACCCGCCTGTAGCTTTTAAACTCACATGAAGTTGCACGCTCGTTTTTTTTGCGCCCTTCAAAACAGACGCGACCCGCGTTTGCTCACCGGCTCTCCGGGGCGCCTGCAGCGCGGAGGCGTCTCTGATGGCACGAGCCCACCGCTCCGCCTCCTGGAGGTTGGCGCGCGGGTCCCGGACCAGCGCGACCCGAAAGCACTGCTCCGCTCTCTGCCGGGCCGCGCCGGCGCTCATCCAGCGCCGCTTCAACGGGTAGAAATAGGCTGTAAAGTAGGCGCCGACGTCCGCGCTGTCCGGCCCTCTGTACGCCCGGCAGCCGACACAGTCGGCCAAGTTGAAAACCACCTTAGTCCGGCCGGGTGACGAGGAGATCCCCTGGATGGTCAGGGCGCTCTCCGTCAGGCTCACCGAGTACCGGGCACTGTCGTTGAGCGTGTCGGTGAACTCCCCGTACAGCACGCCCACGAACCCGTTCCGCTGGCGGGATGGGTCCGGTGCAGAGGCGCCTTCCTCCATCCCGGACGGAGAGTGCGACGCGTCCCGCAGGCCGGTGTGCGGATGGCGCTGCGGTGCAGACTCTGATCCTGTCAGCCTGCTGGGGGGGGGGGGGGAACCTGTGAGTGTGAGTGCTATCCCGGTTCGGAGTCTCTCCCTAGTGACTGAAAGGGGGAATGGCAGTGATGGAGCCGAGGAGAGCGCAGACGACCGTCCTGCCTCCAACCCGACACTTTCTGCTCTGTCTCTCTGCCAACATGTCCGGCGAACAGCTCATCTGCAGCTGAGCGGAGAACAACTCACCAAATAGAACCTACCACTAAATATATCACTTCGAAATTGAATTAAATATACTATAAGATCCTTCTTCCTGTCTGGATGAGTAACATGACAGAGATCTGGACACCAAGCAGCATTATGAGGATTTAATTCCTGATAACGTTCAGATTTTTAAACTAGGCCTATAACACTGTGGCTGGAGAAACATCATTCTTGACCTTGGAGATACCATCTTTTTCCAGGGTCCACGCTGTTGTAGGTGGCATCATATTTACATCTTATTTGCTGCTACTAATCACACCACTATGTCACTTTGCATGAGGTGGTAGGCTACTGCACTACAACACTGGTCACACCGTATATATTCTACAGCCTTGTAATTTTGAGTTTGCTCTTTAACAGTTTCTTTTATTTCTATTCTTATTTCTACTTATAACTCTCATGATTTATTTTCTTACGTGTCTCTATTTACTCATTTCTGTCCTTGTGCTGCTGCAGCACCTGGATTTCTCCTCTGGGGATCAATAAAGGCTTATCATACCACGTTTGCTGATGAAGCCCATGAGATGTTTGAAAGCTCCAGAGAAAGTGTGTAAGCTGACCTTGAGTTAACATTGTTGTGTAAAACTACATTATCTTTTATGTGTTTATTCCCTGTTCACAATAGAGCATGTACCTTTGGTGTTTGTGCTTATTCTCAGCACATTATGTTGATGCCACTCCATGAAGTCCCTAGTTTGTCTTTGATGTGGACAGTAGCATAGTGTTATTTTTGCCCAGGCTATGCAAATCTCTATGAATTTTTTCCATCACATAATTAGTCTATTATATTTAGATACACTGGTGGTCTATGCCCCTTAAATGTCCTCCGGAAGAGATCAGATTTTCAAATTATTAGTTGAACACCATCCAAGTTATTAGCCTCAGGTATAATACTGTTCCTCCCGAATCCGTTTAGAGACTGGTGGACTTTGCACATCCCTCCACCAATAGCAGGTTTGACTGTAATTCATTCATTTTGACTTTCACATCAGATCCTGACGCACTGAAATAAACATGCAATCCCATTCTGCCTCTTCAATTCATTAGTTATAGGAGCTATTTTTCTTTTTTGACACACATATCTGACATCATATTTATGACACTGAGATGTGATTAAGGTGGAATAATAAAATGGTTGTGATCAAAGCGTTTGATCTGTTTGAGGGGCTCACGACCTGAGCAATATAATGGCCTGGCCTGGTAACTATATTATTTGGCATTGTTGTTTTTTGAAAGACAAAATGCAATTTAATTCAGCACAGGTGTCATGATTTCACTGTATGATATCGTTGTGGTTAATTGTTTGTTGAATACTGAGACTAACACTAGCAAACTAATAATGAACACACGGTTCACTATTCTGCCTAAATGTCCCTATCTGTTCAATATAAAAGCTTAATGTTGAAGGTGCACTGTGACCTTTTTGTAGCTTCTTTAACATTGTCAGTCCAATAGGCCATATGCTGTTGTTTTTTCCTGCATATGTGTCCTATTTTGAAAATAATGACTCTTATTTATATGTTATATATGTATAGGTAAAATTAAATGGTTAATTTATGGAACAGTAGGCTACTTTTTTTTTTCTTTTTCGCAAGCAATTTGAAAAGACAAGTGGTACTTTTACCACACCCACTCAGTAATCACGTGGGCTGTGACGTGTCCAACGTATATAACCCTAATCACGCGAGACTTGCAGTCTTGATCTCTTTGGCTGGCGGCGCGGCGGGCGCGAGCTGCGAGGCTCCGGTTCCAGCATGTCGTTTTCACGTGTGACGCTGCTGCGTCTTCGTCTGAACGTGGACTCGGCTGCAGACGAGCCGCCGTCAGCAGGTAAATCATGTCACGATACCTTAAAGAGAGTTGACTGCGAGGAAGTCCGGAGCCGGTTTCGTGTGAGCTGGGCTGGCGTGCTAGCTGCTAGCCAGTTAGCCAGGCAAACACGTGCGGGACGATCATGTTGGGTAAAAGCTACAAGTGGGGTCTAAGTAGGTGATTGTGGACGAGCAGAGAACGTGTATCAAACTGACTGGCACGTAAAGTAGCGTGGCTAAGTTTAGGTGGCTATTTGCATCGTGTGAGTTGAGAGCGCGACGGGCAGGAACGTGGCCTTCCTTTGGTCGCCGGTTTATGTCCTGAATTGCAGATCTGAGGTCTGATTTAGCTCACATTTTTACTTGACAGGCGGCTCTGGCTGATGTGGAATGAGGACTCGTCTTCTTGCCAACAAAGGCTTATGTCTCTGATCGCACCGACAGGTAAAAGTGACGATAAGTGGTGTAGCTTTGATTCCAGACTGTCTGCACTACACATGATGAGCATGTTATCCCTGTCTGAATAACCAGGTGTGGAAACGATGGTATCTGACTCGCTGCAGACTTGAGTTGGAGCCGCACGCTGCTGTCCGGACGATCACTAATGAAATGTGTTGTTTGCAGGCTCGTCGTGGTTCTGTCCCACTTGACCCCGACTTCCAAAGGGAGGCGGCACGGTGAAAAGGTTTGTACCACCCTGCCGTTTAAGATCCACGTTGCCACTGACTCGGTGATGAAAACTGCTGAATAGGAAGTGCCGTCTGATGCGATAACTGACGATGGAAATGGCTGTTCTGAGAAATATTGTCAAACCTTTTGCTTTTTGGTGTGCATAAGTCAACCACTTGATGATGATCTAGGCGTAAAATGTCTCCCTACAGGTCGTAACATCTGCAACTCGAGACGAAGCGGATACCTGGGTGCTGAGGGAAGTTGAAGAGGTAAATGTCGTAACCCTGACACTTCTTGATAGAAGTCGAGCCAGTGATGATAAAAGTTATCCCTGTCTGAACTAAAGTGTGGAGTCATGGTAACCTGAGGCTTGACTGGTGAAATGGCTGACAAACAGTTTCTATTACGACACTGTCGGTCTTAATTTTTTATTTTTATTTTACAGATGTCAATGAGGAAGTGGACAACCCCCCCCCAGCTACGGGCTGATCCAGAAGTCTGATGCCACAACATAATTAATGCAGCAGATTTGTTCGTATGCAAATAAAAATATTTGGCACAGGAGAAGTAACGGGACTCCCACTGGGAGGACCCAGGATGTGTTTGTCAATCTGTGTAGGAAGACCATCTGTAGGGTTTCTTCTTCAAATTGTCCAAGAAGATCTGCTCCTCTTCGAGGTATTCGCGGTCCTGTGGGCAGGAGACCATAATTTAGGAACAGGAACAAAATGTGGATTGATATGTTGATCGTGGTCTCTGAAATGTTTGGACATGTTGGGTTATCGACTGGCAGAAGCTGTCATTGTAGCCAACTAAATGTGACTGAGCCACAACATGTTGTTGGCCTGTTCTTGAATTTCACATTAAATGTCACTGCAGTGAACCTACATTATGTGTTTGAATTGTTTGTATTTAGGAATCGAAAGACATAAGTGTCCTAATATCAATCTGTTAAAATTGGTAGTTTCAAATGGCGTAAGACTAGCAAACGCTAAAACCACTGGGATGTGAAATTATTGAAAAGCAGTGATGTCTGAATCACAATAGTTGGAACAGAATATTTTAACCTAGCTGGTATTGGGGATATAGTATCGTCAACAATTGCTCTTTGAAGATTTGCCACCTCCAGTTTTGGGTCATGCACCAATCAAAAATGACTACTTCGTGTAACAAATGAGACATGACGTTACTAGTTACGCGACTTCAAGCTTTCCTGCATGTTCAGCGTAGGTGTATCTTCCCTGGTTACCTTTTCTGCAGTGTACTTCCACAGAGCCAGACTAGCCTGAAGAGCCATGGACTGAGAATTGGCAAACGAAGTAGGCGGGGGAATGTCCAGGGTTAATGTCGGCTCAGGGTTTGGCAACACTGAACCTGCATGTACAGATTAAGAAACAAACATTCTTTATATTAAATGGGTTTATTTTGTATGAGTAACTAAATTTGTTTTTACATTTTTTTTTTTTTCAATAATCAGAATTGGCCTGACCTTGTAAAATGGGTGGAATAATTTGTGGTGAAGTAAACGGTGGGTCTTGTCTTGGCCTCTCTGTGTCCATGTGCAGGTGACGTAACCGCACTCGCTCCTGTAACAAGTGTTCATGGATTCCACCACACAGTTACGGCTAGTGTTCATATTTTCTGTAAAGTAGAATCCCAAAGTGAAGGCATCAGAGTGGTGCAGATGACGCACGCATACCTGAAGGAGTCGCTCTTGCTGCCTCAGTCGCGCCGTCTGGGTCTGGATGTTCGTCAGCCTTGCCTCGTGCTCAGCCTCAACACGTTTGGCCTCCTGCAGCGCTCGTTCTCCTTCCTCGTGCTTCTCTGCAGCAAGCTGCAAAGAACGCAGTGTGGTTTAAAAACTCAAAATATTCCATATTGCTTCCTCCACTACACGTAGGAGTGTGTGTGGATTTACCTTGCTGAAGGCCTCCACCTCTTGGGCTCGTGTCTTGAGTCTCACAGCTGTGCTGCTTATTCTCTCTTTCTCCCTGTCCAGCTCTTCCCTCAGGCTTTCCAGAGTCTCTCTTTCCTGTGCCACAGCCATCTCCTTTTGTTTCAGCGCTGCAGTATGAAGCTTTAGGTCGGCTTGTTCCTACAACAGAAACGGAGAGGAAATGACACTGATTTGGGGTCTGAATTTACTTTTTACATAACGGTAGCATTAAAAAGATAAGTCCATTCGTATGACGCCCCTCTTTCTCCATGTGAAGCTCACCTGTGCCAGGCCGATGATGGAGGCCTCTCTCTTCTCCAAGAGGCTGCTGACGTCCCGTTCAGCCCTCTCATGCCTCTGCTTCTCCAGGGCGTGGAAGTGGGTCCATTCAGCTGCCAGCTTCCTCCTCTCCTCCGCACAATGCTGCATCACTGACTTCTGCTCCTCCAGTAATACACTCTGATGGAGACGGACAGGAGATGTAAGGAGTGGGGGGGATGATGCGTGGAGTCAATATGGAGCACTCGTTGACTAGCAGCACTGATGTGGATGTTCATCAGCCTCACCTTAGCTCTTTCCAGCTCCTCTCTTTCCATGTTCATCTGCATGCTGAGGGCGCGCCGCTCTTCCTCCAGGCCTCTTTGGGTGGACTCTGCCTTGGCCTGCTCTGCGGTCATCTTCCAGCGTTCCTGCAGCATTAAAAAAATGCGGTATTTTCAGTCTTTGAGGGTAAAAGCGTTTGTTTTCATTTCAGGTGTTTGTATGTATTGTGATGGCAAAATGTAACCATATAATCTGTTTTTCCTGTGTATTGTATTTTGTTTATCATTTTAATGTCTTCTACACACTTTATTACATGAGTGCATTAGCTGTGGTATTTTGCC
>JAVQJF010026108.1:0-10520 GCA_036023855.1 Gadopsis marmoratus | reverse complement strand
AGAGAGAGAGAGAGAGTCCTCTCGTTCTGCATCTCCTGCTGGTCGCGCGCCGCTTCGACTCTCCGCGGAATGTAAACGTCACTCGAGGCTGCGCGAGAGGCTCCACGCTCCGTGTGTCGCCGGTCCCCCCCCCGGCCCCGCGCGCATTAATATTCCTGTAGGTCTCAGTCATGAATAACAGCTGCACCGTGGACCGGAGGTAGAGGCGGGCTCTCGGTGCTCACACTCAGAGCGGCGGCGGCTCCGGGCGCAGGGAGGTTTCTGCAGGGAGGTGTAGAACCAGGCCGAGCCTGCAGATACGGGACGCGTTGCTTTGCCCGGAATGAGTTTGGGCACCTCGGCCCAACACGGTCCTTACTAGCCTGCTGTTCTACCGTGACACCGACAGCCGGTGCACAGATGTTGGTTCATTCCTACTCCACCGCGGTGAGTTTGCCTCGCTCACGTGGCATTTCAGAATTCGTTGGTGCAAATTGTGAACCCGTAGATATCGCTAGTGAGACGTTTTAAATTAGGCTATAATATTTCCCTGCAGGCTCCAGGGTGCCAGTTAGGCTACCAGGGCCGATATGGTCCAACATGCATCACGATCCCGGGCCTCCATGTGGCTTCATGTCGTCCAAATGTGGTTCCACTTCTGCATGGAGTTGATTTGTTGTCTGTCCTCCCTCTTCAAGGACCGGCATGACGGCGTCTCGAGCCACAGCTCGCGCCTGTCCCAGCTGGGCTCGGTGTCGCACGCGGGACCCTACTCCAGCGCGCCACCGCTGTCTCACGCGCCCTCGTCGGACTTCCAGCCTCCGTACTTTCCGCCGCCGTACCAGCCGCTCGCTCACTACCAGAGCCAGGACCCGTACTCCCACGTCAGCGACCCGTACTCCCTGAACTCGCTGAACTCCCTGCACCAGAGCCAGCAGGGCGCGTGGGGGGCGCGGCAGCGGCAGGACGTGGCCGGAGACCGGATGGACAGCTCGGCTCTGCTGGCGCAGCCTCGGGCCTCGGTGCCACAGCTGTCCGGGCTGGACCCACGGCGGGACTACGGGGGCGTGCGGCGGCCCGACGTGCTGCTGCACTCCGCCCACCCGGGACTGGAGCCCGGTATGGGCGACGCGCTGCTGCACGGGCTGC
Source organism: Gadopsis marmoratus (assembly GCA_036023855.1). Taxonomy (NCBI): domain Eukaryota; kingdom Metazoa; phylum Chordata; class Actinopteri; order Centrarchiformes; family Percichthyidae; genus Gadopsis; species Gadopsis marmoratus. Next base: position 9,392 of record JAVQJF010026108.1, on the reverse strand, counting down.
ACGGTATGGAGGATATTCAGGTGAGTCAAAGGTCCCAGCTGAGACTTACAGGAGTTACAGAGCGTGTGACATGTTGCCAGTACAAAAAGAAAACCGTTCTTGGTTTGGACACTGGAATTATCAGGACCGAGAAAGGCAAAACTACAGACCGCCAAGTCAGGGGGCACACAAGAGAGGGGATTTTACATTTTATTTTCTCTCAGATGTAAAAAGTGTGCGTTAACACGCGTGAATTTAAGCATCCCCATATACAGAAAAGGCAGATTTATGGTGAACTACAACAAACATCTTTACTGGTGTATAAACCTTTGTACGGCAAAATATAAGCAAAGTGCAGCTTTTCCTACTTTGGATGGCAGTTATGAAACACGACAACTAAAGTGAATGAATAAAAATTGCAGTGGAAGAAAGGGATTGGTATTTGTTGACAGTTGTCCTCTTATTGTCTCAGCATGCCCCCCCCCTTTAGACTTGAGGTCAGTGAACTCAGCAGCTCCCTCAGGGCTGGACTCTCTCAGCAGCTGTAGCCTGAACGCAGAAAGGCCCGCAGCGGAACAAACCGTCTTCAGAGACCCGAGACATCTCCTTTGATGAGAATACGCTGACATGTGGAATAACTGCGGCTTCACAAATTGCTGCATGCGGCTCAAATGTTGCTTATGTGAACGTAAATTCACCTGCAATTTTACGGCCTTAATTATTAGTATATTTAAAGCAGAATAGTGTGAAAATGCTGGAATATTTTATTAACTTAGATATGTTTTTTTTTAATAACCTATCCAATTCTGTGCAAAAACGTTAATTTTAAAATATCAGGTCATCATTATTATTATTAATAAAATATTCCATGCTCACACTATTGCTGCCACTCAATTCTTAGCATTTGAACGCTGTCGTTTCGGTTTTACAGGATGATCTAGATCTGTGTGAGCGTCGTTGCTGCTAAGGTGCAAAATATACAAGACTTGGTGGAACAGACTTTATAGTCGGCTGTGCAGGATTTCATCTTCCCTCGTCTCCCCTCAGGGCACAACCATCACGAATTGCTTTGCCATTTAACCTCCACAGTGGATTCTCATTCCTGGCATTCCGTACTTGTGTCATGCATTTGTTAACCCAATTTAAAAATGTGTTTTTACAAATTATGTTTCTCTTTTTTTATACACACACGAGTGTGCAGCAATGATGAAAACATCGGGTCTGTTTAACAAGGGATTTATCTCGCAGGATGATGAACGAGGCTTTACATTCTTGTATTATTTTTCGTGATGAGTGAGAGAGGGAACGACACCCGAAATTCATCCTGCAGGGTTTCTTAAAATCCCTTTTTTTGAATTAAACCAAACAAGTTCCACACGCTCGTTAAAGTGGGCTGTTTCTTGCAGCACGGGTCGTGTCGTGTAACGCAGACTAACGACTGTGATGATAAATAAAGTTTATTATTGTGCGTTTGTGTTCTTGGTTCCAACAGACCATCGAAGACACCAACGGAACGAACCTCCTGGATCAATCAGTAATCAAGAAAGGTAGATACACACACACACAGACATGATATTTAATACAAATATCATGTAGCCTATTTTAGTCATGAACGTGTTTAAGTTCGTCGATATTGGCTCGTAAAAAGGTAAAAAAGTAGTTCCCACCTTATCTTGGGGTTTCTTTGCTTCCTGTCCTCGTGTGTGCTATGAATTACAATACTGTAATATTAGTATGTACAACTACAGTCTCGCTCATAAAACAGGTAAACGTGGGCCCATCCTGGACCCAAACTGGCCCTAAACTGGACGTAAACTGGACCCAAACTGGACCTAAACTGGACCCAAACTGGACCCAAACTGGTTTCGGCTGTTAAAGGTCGGTCCCGGGCCACGCGGGCAGACCTCGTGTTTTTGGATCCCGGGTTAACGATCCCGGTGTATTGACTGGCAGGCGGCGTGTCGCTGACAGGCTGCCGCCCTGATGATGTGCGGTGATTTAGTTATGGGATGTTGAGCGACTGAGCTCCCCGCGGGGCATTTAAGCCGCTGATGTAATAAATGGCACCGCTCACGGAGATCTCGTGAGCTCGTTTAGAGCTAATCTGCGGTATTATCCCCCGCGGAGCCATCAAACCCCCCCCGCCCCCCGCCCGCGCGCACCGACTGGCCCCTGTGTGCACGCGCGCGCACGCACGAGGCCGGCCGCCTGGCTGCTGCTTCTTTTCACGCCATTAGCGAGCATCAACACGGAGGAGCATCCAGCGCCGCCGGTGGGGGGGGGGGAGGACACGGGGAGGTGGCTAATGCGAGTTGAGCGCGCGAGCCAATCAGCAATCGATAATGTTGTAATGAGAATGTCGCGCGACATTAAATAACAGCAAATGCCCGGCGCGTGCACGGGCGCCCCATTAGGCCGGGACCGCCCCGCCGCCGACAGAGAGACTGAAAAGATGTTAAACTTGTGTTCGAACGCCGCCTGATGTCACGCCGCCTCTGACCTCTGACCTTCCCTCTTTCAGTTCCCATGCTGGCGCACAAGAACATGGGCTCGCTGATGCTCGGCAAGGACGGGCTGATCGGCGGGGTCACCGTCAACATCAACGAGGTGTTCTGCTCGGTGCCGGGCCGCCTGTCGCTGCTCAGCTCCACCTCCAAGTACAAAGTGACCGTAGGGGAGGTGCAGAGGAGACTGTCGCCGCCCGAGTGCCTCAACGCCTCCCTGTTGGGGGGCGTGTTGAGAAGGTACGCAGACTCGCTGGTCCAGGATCAGCTCTGTGGATGCACGAAAGGCTCGGCGCTCAGTTAAACGTGCAGCGGGGCCCCATCTACTTAATTAAACCCCGAGCTGCATGAGGAGGCCCGTGTCTCTGTGCCATCTACCACCCAGAGTCTACTTAACATTAACAAAGTCTCTGGAGACAAACTGGAGCACAAGCTGATGACTACAGTTTAATAACGTTCCCAAAGCCGATATTGGCCATTTGTCAACAGCACAGTGTAGCACGAAAGCTCTTTTGATGATATTATTAAAAATAAGGCTTCTAAATATTGTGCCCCACATATAGAGGTCTCCAAAAATGCAGTTTTACATGCATTCGTTTCCTTTGTTCCTACAGAGCAAAGTCCAAAAACGGTGGGAAATGTCTGAGAGAAAAGCTGGAGAAGATTGGACTCAATTTACCTGCTGGGAGACGCAAAGCTGCCAACGTCACATTACTAACATCTCTTGTAGAAGGTGAGTGGTTTACCACGTTTCACTCCATAAATACAGAAATTGCAGAATTATCCTCTTTACTCTGAGACGGTTTTTCCAGTTTCAGCACCAACACTGATGCACCAAAGGTCACGACCCTACAGGCCCGACAAATGACAATTTCCCTGTATTTATAAACCGGCTGCAATAATGTAATGTCAGGGAAATAAATATTCATTATTGGGCAAGTGGAGAGAGGAGGGCTGGGGTTACTAAATTAGATTTATGATAAATTAATTGAATTAAAGGCTGCAGTTTAGGCCTGCCCCGTTGTATGTCAACATTTTGGCTATATGACAACTTGTATATTTCTCATATAGCCCACTATAATATTTGACATTGCTTATTTAAATTAAGGCAACATTGTCCTGCAAACAGGCAGAATGTGAGGAGCTTTACTTTTCGCTTTTGAAATGTAGTTAAACAAATTGAATTCAACCCAGGTTTTGCTGATCTACTCAAAGTCATGTAGCTCCCAAAAGCAAGCAACTTACCAAACATTTTTAAGACATGTTGGATTTTTACATGTCTAAATGTGAATGTTGCGTTTGCTCTTGCCTGCAAACAGCTTAATAAAATACATCTGTTTTAATCATTTAAAAAAAAACAGGTAATTGGCTCTTATTGTTTATTATCACAATCAAAACAGTGAGAATTTGACCAGTTTCTACTGTTTTTGCTTCGGCTTAGAGGACGAAGTTGGTGTGTAAAAGGACAAGGTCTCATTTTTAACAAATCCTGAGACAACCAGGAAATATGTGATCACACAGAACATTAATTGATTAATAAACAGAAAAGGAAGCATGTGTAGGTGTTTGTGAGGTGGGGAGATTGTTAGATTTTCTGCAATAGAGAGGTGGAAGTTACTGACTCAAAAATTGACTCTCTCTGTAGCTTATTGTTTGTATTATATTTACACTGATACACTGCACCTATAGCCCACCTCTATACTTTACCTTCCCCCAGGCGAGGCGGTCCACCTGGCCCGGGATTTCGGTTACATCTGCGAGACGGAGTTTCCCACCAAAGCCGTGAGCGAGTACCTGAACCGGCAGCACGCGGACCCCAATGAGCTGCACACACGGAAAAACATGCTGCTGGCGACAAAGTGAGTTTGATGGACCGTTTGATTCGATTCTGCTCCCTCACAGTCTTTATAGGGTGTTTTCTGTCATAGAATATACAATGCATGTCTGCATTGCAGCACATAGGGAGATACCGGTGGCAATGAGATTATACCCGGTCACTGTTGAGTCATTTCAATGAGGAATTTAGGCATTTAGACACATTCAGCCAGAGCATCATGGAAAGCAGGGCGTACAAAGGTCAGGGCCCTGATGCACATACCTCGTCTGTCAACACACAAGTGCTTGGAAAAGAAAAACAAGCAGAGGAGGAGAAAGTGATTTTTCTTCCCCACACAGCTTTACAAAAAAGGTAAAAAAAGAAAATAAGATATTTCTGGTTCAGACTGTCCTAGCACAGCAGATGTCACATTTAAAATGTCCCAAAGATAGAAAACGGTCACAGATTTACGGCTCAAAATCCACACATTTGACAAGGTTCACGGAAAGATTTTTGTTGCTGTTGATTTGAATTACATAACTGTTCCACATGCGCGGTGAAAAGTACGGTATTCTGCTTTTGCAAGTACATTTCTGATAAATGCAATTATTGCGAAATAAAACTATAATTTTCCCTGGGCCTCCATGGCCCCTCTTTAAGACCCCCTGGGGCCTCAAGCCTCTCCTGTCCTCTGTGCTTTACTCCAGATCACACACAGTTCATTTTACGACAGCTGAACATGGCACTGACATTTTAAAAAGGAGAGTGAGTTTGTCTTAATGAAATGCATCGCGTTCCATACGGATCCAACTGGTAATGAAATGGCAGACTGAAAAAATTGCCACACGGAGAAATTAGGGCCGTTAAATTCAATTCAAGCGTGAAAGAAATGAGCAGGAATCCAAATTAAAGCCAAGACTCGTATAATGACTAAACAAAAAGGTAAGCGAGGCATTCTTTTTCACCTTTTGATCTTAACATGCATTTATTTATTTATTTTTAAATCAAGACAAGGTGTGAGATGCCTGCAATGTGATTTCCTCACTTTGTATGCAACTGCACAACTTAGCATCCTTACAAGCGGTTAATTTCACAGAATAACCTTTAGCTCAAGTATATGAGGCTTACTTGATGCTGGACACATAAATGTGGCCTACAGAACTCAGACATTATAAAATACGAGCTCTGAGGTTGCTAGTGTATGTTTGACCTCTGCTTCTGGTCTTAGAAGTGAGCCATTTTTACTCGCACTCCTCGTAAAGTTGCTTACATTAATCCATTTTTATGGCCGTTGAACTGTGGAATTGATTCTAGGATCTTCCGATTACCTGTAGCAGCCAAGCAGCATAGATTTTGTTAAAGAAACCAATGTAGCAGAGGTGATGTGGATTTATAAATGCAGATTAGATCACAGAACTACTTTAGTTTTTTTTGCCTATTTTTTTAGAACGAACAAAAAAAGCCTTCTGCCAATTAATGAGCAGTCCTATGCTAAGTTCATTTATTCCCCTGAATGTGGGTTTTTTTTAGACAAAAAAAGGCTGCAAGCAGAGCTGTAAACCATCTAACAAAAGATCCCTTCAGGAAGCTCGTATTTTTAGTTTGCATAAATAGTGCTGTCTGCTGGCCTGCGCTGCATAAACCATCTGCCTGTGTGTTTGTGTGCAGCCCGACGTGCTCGGTATGTACACGGTGTGTTCGGTGGTGGATGTTTGATGCTCAGATTCAAACCTGTTCCAATACTGTGTGCCGGTGCTGCCTGTTAGAAATTCATTATTTAGCAGTGAAGTGTTTCAAGTCGTCAGAAAACAACAGCGAGAGCCTTGAGTGTAGCCCGGGGTGGCGGCTTCGCCTCTCTACTCCCCTAACCCCAGCTGGGCTCGGCCTGCACAGCCTGTCACTCATTTGCTGGAGCTCTGCCCTTAGGCCGCTTACAGGGTGTGTGTGCGTGTGTGTGTGTGTGTGTGTGTGTGTGTGTGTGCGTATGCAAGTAGAAATCTGAGATAGGGAGAAAGAGAAAAAGGGGTCTCTTGAATATAAAATATGGGCCTAAAATCGGAGCTGAAATCTAACAAGGTGAACAAGATTAAGACGTGATTTTTTTTAAAAATCTGTAGGGAAGAATTAAGATCCATTTGATAACACGTGTCATTTGGAACCAGAGGGCAACAGTGTCAACAGACTTGCTCTTAAAACCACACAACTTTCTTGCTCTGGCATTAGTTTAACTTCATTTTACAGACACCCAGGGGTCTAATGTGCTACTGGCATTTCTCCTTTTATTTCTGGGTGCTGGTAAATTATTGTGATCAAGTATTTTTCCTCATTCTTGAAGATAATGTCTCAAACATAAATGGCATGACGTCATATTGAGCAGGCGTTTAAGGTTGACAGGTTGTCTGATCGGCAGGCAGAAAAAGTTTCTTATCCAACGCGTCAACAAAAAGCAGTTTTTTTAGTGTCTGGCCCGAAGAATCTGAGAAAGAGCTTTGTTTTAGATTTTGAAAGAAGTTTCACCAAAAAAAAACAAACAAAGCGGTGTGATCTTCTTCAGAAATTCACAGACTGTAGCCTCAGTATGCCAGAATACAATTCAGCCATAGGGAAGGTTTTTTTTTTTTGTTTTTTTAAGGACTCAGTAAAACTCCTGCTCTCTCTGTCCAGGTAAAAGTATTCTGTAGCATCTGATTGTGTCAAGTTCATGCTCTGCCTCTGACTGTTTTTCCAAAAGCATGCTGGGAAACACAAGGAATCACAAAATGAAACGGAGGTAATCAGAGGAAGGTGCCACACTTCATTGCAAAATAAGCCTTGGGACACACTGAACATCACATACAAAGGGTTAAAAAAGGAAAGGTGTCAGGGGGAATATTTTCCTTAGGGATAGATCCTGTCATACGGGCTGACACGGGGCAGTAGTTTCTCTTTTTTGCATCAAAATTGTATTCATTTAACAAATACTCCTCTTCTGTAATGGCTTTTATAAACATTTCAAGCAGCCCTTGGAGTACAGATTAAAAAGTTGCAGGACAAAAAGGTAAAAACATTCCTGTTCTTTTGTAAATATCCTTTTTCTTTTAGAGAGGCCGCAGTGTTTTCTTTTAGGCAGGAGATTTTTTACCAAAGAACCCTGGTTTCACGTCTTAAATCTGGTCAGAATTAGCGCAGCACTGATGCAAGCTTTTGCTTTAGTTCCCCCTCCCATTGAATAGGTGGTTGGGCTCATGCTGTCTTGAGAAGCTGCTGAGCCATTTCGTCCGTCTGGGTTTCGGTGATGGTTTGAATGCTGCTTTTATGCTCCCCCCCCCAACAAGAACACTGTTCTTGGTTAATCACTGCTATCACGTTTTGATCCACTAAAACTACAGCAAGTCTAATCTTACACGTGCTGTGCTACATTCAGGAAGCAGCTACATCATTTCTTATTCCCAACGTATTGCACTGTAACAATTGTTTTTGTTGAGCTGTTCTTCCACAGGACGTGAAATTCCAAAAAAACCCAGATACACTGAAACACTAATGAAAGTGCCTCTTTTCCCTCAGTGCAGTTAAAAACACCGTAGAAATGTGAGGCTGCAATATACAGTAGGTTTTCCTGTTCTGAAAGATGCTTTTATTAATAGGTTCTATTCAGCATTGCTGCTAATGCTGAAAAATGAATTCTGTCATCCCATGACACTGTTTCAGCACAGAGGCATCTCAGTGGTGGCTTCCTGAGGTTTTCAGCTCAGCAGGGGGGTTTGCACATACTGTACACTGTTTTGCTGACAGGGTCAGTATTGATAGGCATTGTAGCATTAATTGGATGTTGACCGCTCATTCTGCAGACAACTTAATGGGATGTTTTGATGTTATTGCACCCAAGTATGCATGGTGCTGTTGCATTAGTGTGGGCAGCAGAGGCAGCAGTTATAGTTATTTAGAGAGTTTCGATATCCTGGATTCGAAATTCTGTGTGTGGGGAAACGATGAAAAAGACATTTGTCACATTTGGAAAACAAAATGATAGATACCGAATACCGCCACCAAATGGCCACTATCAGCAGTGGTATTAATATTTTGTGGAAACCCTAAGTTGAGGCGGAGTTCCCTCCTGATGTCTTGTGTTCCTCTCCCCTGCAGACAGCTGTGTAAGGAGTTTTCAGACCTGCTGGCCCAGGACAGGACTCCGCTGGGCAACTCGAGGCCCAGCCCCATCCTGGAGCCCGGCATCCAGAGCTGCCTCTCCCACTTCTCCTTCATCACGCACGGCTTCGGCTCGCCCGCCATTTGCGCCGCGCTCACCACCCTCCAGAACTACCTCACCGAGGCTCTCAAAGGACTCGACAAGATGTTTCTCAACAACCCTCCCAACAGCCGGCACGGTGACGGCGGCAACAAGGCCGGCGACAAAGAGGAGAAGCAGCGGAAATGAAGCGGGGAGGGGGGGGCGATGATGGAGAGCCAAACGGGAGGGCAGACACACAGAACAGAGGCATCACACCGTTACTTCTAGCTTTACACCACTGCCACTGACCTGCCACACACAGGGCTGAGGTGGAGGAAGAGGAGGAGGAAGGTTTGGTAGAGAGAAAAAAAAAAAAGGCAGAGGAAGACACCCGGGGCCAGTGTCAGAGAGCACAGAGGGATTTTTCATCTGCGTTACGTTCTTTTCATCCCCCCGAGGACATGGTGGTTACTGTGTTACATCCATTTCGCTCCCCCTGCCTGCATCCTGTGAGACTGAGATGCTGTGAGCAGCCAACAAACAACATTGTGTGTGTGTGTGTGTGTGTGTGTGTGTGTGTGTGTGTGAGTGTGTGTGTGCGTGTGTTTGTCCTCACACAGAAAAAGCATTGTGGGTATGACGATTGGGATGATGAGCATTCTATCTGTGAAACAGGTTTGTCTGGTTGCTGAACGCAGGTCCAAGGAGGGAGGGTGTTAATTTATGTGTGTAAATATTTATTTATATTAATTTAAATGGATGGTTGTGTAAATAGGTGCACCAGCTATTTTGGAGTAGGCCCTATTTATCTGTGATTCGACCTTTGTGAGCCGGCAGGGGGTGGGGTGGGGGTGGGGGGGGTGGGGGGGGGGTACAGGACTCATCC
>JAVQJF010026097.1:0-18526 GCA_036023855.1 Gadopsis marmoratus | reverse complement strand
AAAACTGAAGTTATTGTTCTTGGCCCTGAACACCTCCGAAACACATTATCTAAAGATATAGTTTCTCTAGATGGCATTGCCCTGGCCTCCAGCGCCACCTTAAGGAATCTTGGAGTTATCTTTGATCAGGATATGTCCTTTAACTCACATATAAAACAAATTTCAAGGACTGCCTTTTGTCACCTACGTAACATTGCAAAAATTAGGAACATCTTGTCTCAGGAAGATGCAGAAAAATTAGTCCGTGTATTTGCTACCTCAAGGCTGGATTACTGCAACTCCCTGTTATCAGGCAGCACCAATAAGTCCCTTAAGACTCTCCAGCTGATTCAGTTGAGGCTCATAATTCATGTGAGTTATGCTATTGGCCGAGACTGCCGGGAGACTTCCCACAATGCACTGAGCTCCTCTCCATCCGCATCTCTCTTATCTCTAACTCCACTTCTTTCTGACTTTAACTTTATTAGTATTACTATTATATCTCTATTATTAGTGTTTTTATTAATGTTAACATCAGTACCTTTGCTGCTACTGTTGCTTTATATCTGCATGTGGAAGTGTACTGTGCTGCTGTGTTCTCTTTCTCAACCCAACCGGTCGAGGCAGATGACGCCCACCCAGAGCCTGGTTCTGGTTCTGGTTCTTGCCACTGTGACCTGGTGCTGCTCATGGTGGACTTGTTGGGTCTCTGTAATAAAGAGTCGGTCTGGACCTGCTCTGTATGAACAAGTGCTGTGAGGTAACTTGATGATATATAAATGAAACTGAAGTGAATTAGCAGTGAATGTGCTGCAGGTTGAAATGTTCCTACTCCTATCTGGCATTTTTTCAAAGTCACTGAAGAAATGTACAGCTTTTTATAATGCTCTCTGTGGGTTGATGCTGTATCATGTTTGCTGAGGTTCTGTGCAGTTTGACACATTGCTTTGCTTAACTGGAAGAACATCTGTAGTCATGATGTGTGACTCTTTTAGGGTTAAATTCACAAAGGGTCATAATTAACCAGTCAGGGTCTGGCCACAGCCACAGGTTCCTAGCTAAAAGGAGAGGGCTCAGGGCCCGGTTCTAGGGCCTGGTTCTACTGCCCATCCCAAGTCCTGAGCACTGAACTCTCACAGGTTTGAAGTCACATGGGCCTGAGTGCATAAGGGCAGAGCCTCTAGCTGCTGTATGTGGAACAGCACAGGTTATATGGGTAGCAGCATTTCTGTGGCTAATCAACTGAGGCTCCTACAGCAATGTAGCAGCCGTAGAAATATAAGATGAAATCACTTCCCATTGTCATGTCTATGATACCAGGGGGAGGAGGTGGGTCCAGAGCCGTTTCATGGTAATATATACCAGTTATATTTATTGATGTATTGTATAAAATTATTTTCCCTTTTATTTTGAGGTTATAGGTTCTGAAATATCACCCTGGATGGGAATGGTGTTTGGTGAATGCCGTGGACATACTATAGATGGCCTCACTGTTAAGAGTACACAATCTGTTTCAATAATAATAATAATAATAATAATAATAAATATATATATAGGAATGCATAGCAAAATGTCTTTTGGATCAATGACTTCAAACTCAGCAGTAAAACACAAAATGCAAAAACATGGAGCTCAAGAATGCAACACACCACACAAGTTGAGTGTCCATTTATTTGGAATCATCTGAGACATCCATTCATTCATATCTACACAGCATAAATAATCTTAGTCTGTACATAACATTACTCTGAGACAGGCTGTGGTCACGGCCGCATCACAAACAGTGTTCTCTGTGTGACTGACATCTGGTGGTAGGGCCTGTTACCAACAGACGATGTCAGTCATACAGACAACACTGTGTTTGTGATGCTGCTGTGAGACTCCAGAGGGTCAGGGGTAACCCTAACTCTGACTGGACAATTAAAAAGAAGAGCTGTACATTAGAAGAAGAGCTTTGTTGACAGTTCATACATGCTTATTGTAAGGCTTCAACCGTCACAAGTCTACGAGCCAGGCCGGCCCCGCCAGGACCAGAAGGAACCAGCACGGTTACTTTGAGGCTGATGTTTTCTGCCGGAGCTCCGTCCATTTCAAAATGTGGTGTCTTGTTGCTGACAGCAGCTTTTGTCAAATCGAATCAATGTTACACAAGAAAAACAAGACTTTGCTGTCATGACTGCTCCGTTCTGTACGCTGCATTAAAACCTCCTGACCTGTAGGTCCAGGAGACACAGCCCTTTGACATTAAGGCTTTAGGATGAAGTGAAGTGACTGAAACTGACGAGGAATGACAACACTAGAGCGTGGAGCAGGTTGGTGTAATGAGGAGGCAGCAATCACTGCCTGACAGTGGTGTCTAACATGAACTACGCTTGCATAACGGTCAAGAATGAGTTGTCTGATGCAGTGTGAACCCTTAAAGGTGCAATCACTAATATGTTGCCGACTCTTTGCACAAAATACACCCAAACTCCTCTGCGCTTGCTTTAGTGTCTGTAAAACCAAAGAAAACCTGGAGCAAAGACGCTTTGCTCCGCCCCTGTTGCCTCATGCAGGAATGAAATACACAGATGGGATTTATTACATGACAGGTCACATTGACATTTTGTCTCTGGTTTACTGGTCCACCTCTCTGAAACAAATGCAGTCTAATCCAATAAATCATCCTTTCATCAAGGTTCCATTTGAGTTCTTTAGAGGTGGTGATTCGACATCATGGGTTAGGTTAGCTAACCCTTCACCTCCCGTAATGAACAGCAACACTGGACACCAGTCAAACGGGGCTGAAGCGTGACGGAGGGCTGTCGCACTTTAGAACAGGTGGCGAGTGTCACATTTGTAAGTCTCAAAATAATTTCTTTAAAAAAAGCTGTCTCACTGAGCTTAAGGACGACACTGGTGTACGCCGTTTGATTATTGGATTAGAAAAGTCTAAACCCACTGATGATGGCCACACTGTGTTCTGCTGCAGAGCAACACACCGGTGAGCTCAGGACGCTGCAGCAGGACTACTGCAGTCCAGAAGGTGGGACGGACTATATCCATCCATCCATCCATGTGCAGCTCTGGAGAAAATTCAGAGACCACTCCAAACTTTCCAAAGTTCATTTTACTCAAACACATACCTACAAACAGTAAAACCAGAGAACTGATCATTTTGCAGTGGTCTCTTCATTTTCCCCAGAACTGTGTGTCTGTGTCATATAAAATAAAATTTAAAAAATCTGATTAATTTAGACTGCAAAAACATTACCAAAATTGAAGTCAGATAAGAGTCCATGGTGACGGCTTCAAATATCTGCTTTTGTCTGATGAACAGTGCAAAACCACACAAACAGATTCAGTCAAATGTTTTCACAATGACAATCTGAGACAGTTTGGATAGTTGCTCAATAAATTGATTAGCTATCTGACTCATTGACTCAATGTTTCGCCAACAGGAGAAACTCCTCCAGCGGTGTGAATGACTTTATCTCCCCCCAACACAGAACAGCAGCTGCTCACTCGGTGGGTTTAGACCTCGTGACAATAAAAAGGTTTAACATGAAGATATGGATCAGAGCCAGGATCATGACCCAGTACAAGAAATCTTCTGTGTGGATGAACGTTTCCTACCCCCTGAACATGTGGACTACGTTAGCTGAGCTACAGCAGTCACCAGCAGACTCCACCCACTGAGTGCAGGCTGGGTGGAGTCACTGAGTCTCCAGTCCTGGTCCAGATGTTTGGTCACAGACTCCCCCGTAGAAACTGAGGTTGTTTTTGTTTGTTTGTTTACGTGTGTGTGTGTGTGTGTGTGTGTGTCTCCGAGCTCCGTCTCATGCTGGGTTACCATGGCAGCTGCAGCAGCAACACTATATTGATACATTAACAAAGTTGAGACCCACTTCTTTGTTCTTTTAATCAGCAGGAGGTCTGAAGCCACGTTAACGACGTCCATTTCCTCTTCCTGTCACTGGCTGCCAGGAGCAAGTCTGCTGGCTGAACTCCACATCAGCAACCCGTGTGCCTGCGCTGCTCCCAAATATACAACTGTGTACTCAATAAAGGATTGATAAAACCAACCACTGTTGTGATCAAATTAGTCTCTGCGGTCAAATATGGAGTTTACACGTGGACAACAGGGGGATGGAGGGGTCGGGCAGCTGTCCACGACACACTGCTCCAACCTAATTAACTTCACCGTCTCTTGCTAGCCTTCTGACCTCTGGAGTTGTCTAGTTATTACAGTTTCCAAAGCCTTGGACCTCGATACCTCTCAGTTGCTGACGGGAGCCTCGGGGCCGGTGGTGGCTGCAGGGATGCGAGGCATCTTCTTGGCTGGACTGGGGATGTGCTGGAGAGGAAAACAGACCATAAACATCGTGAATGAAGTGTTTAATAGAGCACTTAATGGTTTCTGATGTGCTGCTCTGTGATGAAGCATCCAGACCTCTCACATGGACTGGAGCAGGTCTGCTTACTGTCCCCAAACTAAACGTGGAGAAGTCCTCCTAGAGACCTTGAGGTCTGCTCCAACTACCATTTCTTTAAACACACTTTAAATCAGGACTAAGCCTTTGTGATTGCCAGTGCATGTTAATAAATTCAGTTTGGGATTAGTTTTGGAGATGCTCTGACCTCGTCTAGTCATCACAGTTTGGTTCCTTGTCAAAGTCGCTCACATCCTTCCTGCTTCAACTCATCAACTTGGAGACAAAATGTTCACTTGCTGCCTCATATATCCGCCCACTGACAGCTGCCATGGTAACCAGATAGTCAGTGTTCCTCACTTCACCTGTCAGAGCTCAGAAGGTTACAGCTGATCAGTGTTTATATATCCAGATCTCATAACAAGAGCAGACACATTTCTAGATATGGACTCCCACATGTACAGTAATCCATCATCACTTTCTACCACTCGCTGGTCATCACTACGTTTACACATATAAAAGGCTGTGCATGAATTCCTTTGGTCAGTCTTAGAGATAACGTACATTAGGAAGCTCCGCCTTAACATCGGTTCATCCTGTACCTCAGTAGCAGTGCTGGAGTGAACCAGTTTGGACTCTGCTGGCAGGCCGTCGTCCATAGATCTCCGGGCATATTCCCTGCGGTGTTTGTCATCCACTCGTGTCAGGTACCATGTCCCTGGGAACAGGTCCTCCACTGAGCCTTGAGGGATGTAGCTGGCTGTAGGACAGATGACAGCAAGCAGTGAGACATGCAGGATTCTAAACATCAAACCAAGTCCTGTTTGAGATGAACTTGGTGAGTAAAGCTGTGGACATAAAGCACAGTACGTCATTTCTGCTGCTCAGGGTCTCTCAATCACAACAATGACGAAGGGCATAGCAGCGTGGGATCATGGGAGCCCTTCTCTTCGTTGGTAAACAGCCACCATTGCAGGTGAAAATCTGACGCGACTCCGACAGAAATCATGTTCACAGATGAGGAAACGTATTAAAGTTTTATTCACGTTACGTTAATTCTAATGAAATAGCCTTAACTACGGTTAGCTTCCTAACTTAGCATTAGATGAGTCTACTGTAGGTTTTCAATGGCTGTTTCAATCATGGGATAGCCCGGCGCCGTTATCTGTGCTCAAAACAGTCACACTAAAAGTAACTAAGCGTGTTGAATGTTGTGACCGTCATGTTTCATATTGCACTACAAAGAGGAGCGAGTGCTTCCTGTATTAGCTCACAGCTACAGTACGGCCTGAACGTGAGTCACGTCAGGCTCCTTCTTCTCCCGTATGTTGGACCAACAGTCCCAGTTACATAGCTGAGACTTTGTGTTCAGGAGAAATGAGCACCCATTGTTGCAGGGAGTTTGTAAGAGCTTTACTTCCTGACAGACTTGTGTCACTGTTAATAACCTCTCCGACATGAGCACGGACAGCAGGGTCATACCTAGGTGGTGCGTCTCCTCTCTCAGCTTCATGTTCTCAGAGAAGACGGCAGGCAAAACCTTCTTCCTGGAGTCCAGCCTGAGCTTCAGGTCACTCAGGCTGGCCACAAGTTTGTCCAGACCAGATCCTGAAGGAAACAATCAACAAATCACAGAAGGACGAGCTGTTGTTTGGGTCTACGATTTCTTAATGACATCACACGACTGAAGTGAGCCGTGGAAACGTACCGGGTGTATGGTCCTGCGTGACTCTGAGAGAATACAGAGTAGCAGCAAATCCTGAACCATAGGAGAAAAGTCCAATCCTCTGCCCGGCTACCTGTGACGGTGTGTGTCTGCAACACAGATGTAACAATAGTACAACACCATGATAAGAAACAACACCAAGACTCTTTCAAAATCAGCCGCGCTGCCATCTTGGGGAGTAGTTTGTTTGCAGGGACTGTAAAGTCTCCCGTTTGTGTTAGCGTGCAATAACCTGCAGCAGTCTGTTCTGCACAGTGTTTTAGAGACATTTCCTTTTTGCTGCAGCAAGTGAACAAATACAGTGGATGAATGAAAGTCAGACACTGAGACATACTGTGCGATGAGCGAGGCCAGGCAGCCGTAGACAGACGGGGTGTACATGTTCCCGTTCTGGTTGGAGATCAGCAGGGAGCACTTGGTCTTCTTCTCAAACAGATCTGCACTGGCCTTCATGAAGGCCTTCTCCACATCCCGGTCAAAGTAAGTCTCTTCTGGTCGTATATCTCTGCAAACCAAACCGCAGACACCCCTCATCATCTACAGGTCACCAACACAGTGTTGATGAAGAAATAGTGTCAGGACTAACGTAGGTTTGGTCAACCACAGAGAGAACACACCGCCCACAGCTCTCACAGGACTATGAAGTCATTTACAGGGTTACATGTTGCAGTGTCCCCGTTCTCACCATCAAACTGGTAAACTACACACCATCACACACTGCTACGTTAAATGCAAAGCTCAGTGGTTGTCTTCTGCATACATCAACATCCATGTAGTGCCAGAGGGACATTTCATGGCTTCATGACATGAGCTAAAGCAGCAAGACACGTTTCTTTGCGTCACACAGCAAACTTAGCTGGACTCCAGTTTTATAACTTCAGGAGCAGGTTTTAAGTGGTTGAGGCAGACCAGATGCTGAGTGACCACATCAGTCACGGGCCTTTCTCTTCACTGTGAGGGACACAGAGGAACTCAAGAACCTACATGTTCAGACCGTCTACTTTTAAAAATGTGGGATTTAATGAAGAGGTCCTTTATTTAAAAAGCAGGACTTTAATCAAGAGCCCTGTTTCATTGAGGGACCAACAAGCTGTTTTCTGCCCAGTTATTTGATTCTGAGTGTACCTGAAGGCGTCAAGGCCTGTAAAGGGTCCGGTCTCAGTGTTGGGGCTGGGGTGGCTCAGAAAGTCATTCAGCATTAGTCTAGCCAACGACTTCTGCACCAGCTTGCAGTATGGAGAATGGAAGACAAGGTAGCCAAAGTCTTCCAGGCTGAAGTGCTTCTCTGAACCCTCTGTCAAGAAGAACAACCATTAGACCATATGAGCCTGGAAAACACGCTTTCCTGTTTGAAATGACTGTTACTTGTGTTGGTCTCAAGAATTCCTCACACACTCGGAGCAGTGACAACAGTTTTCACCCAAAAGCCAACACCTCCACGCCGTCCTCTGCTTTAGCTGCATACAACTCCTCCCACCTCTGCACCGTGCAGACTGCGCTAGGCGCAAAAATACCAACGGCACAAAGCTCCTTTCAAGGTCAGGAACACAGCAACACCAACAGCTGATGTTGGCCGTCATGGCTACACGGCCCTTTATATCAAGCCCAGAGTAGAGCTGGACATGTTGCTTATGAATGTTTAGAATGCGTCTTTAGTGCCTCGTAATCTCACATATTGTACACACACATTAACACATCAGGTTAAAGGCTCGTCTCCTTTAAGGTACCTGAACTTAGGTAAACTTCTTAGCACAGCAAGTCAGTAACGTTCTAAACCCTCTTAAATAATTAGGCTATAATCAGACCAGTCCCTCCACTACACATGGCAGCAGCAGAAAGGTACCTACAACAGGTGGAGGTTACTGTCAGCTGTTTCTCTGCTGGAAGCCTCCATCTGGAGGAACCGTCAGAGACGACCGTTTTAACTCACCTCGTTGCCACTGGGCGTGGACCTTGTTGCGATACACAGAGTAGCAGCGGTCCAAGGCGCTCAGGTAGCACTCGATGGACAGCTTGCCGTCCACTACAGGGTACTCCGACACCAGGTCTGGCTTGTAGAAGTCATATGCATGCTGCATGTGTGTTCCTCGCAGACCTGCACCACAGCCACACTAGTTATCAGAAACACACTCGATGCAGCATCTTCTGCACATGCACTCTGGATGGCAAACACGTATTTTGACAGATGAAATTTTGGTTTATGCTCACCTAAAAGTACTGCTGTTAACCCTTTCCACAGTAGCTCAGCTAGTTTCAGTTCAACACATACATCTACTAATGGAACCAGTGCACACTGTAAAACTCGTGCACATATCTTATACACGGTATATGTTAAATAAGTTAAATTACACACTTTAAGACCTTTCAACACATTTAAATGCCACAAGTTGTAACTGCTTATCAGCAACACACCTTACAGTTACAGAACTATTCCAGGACATTTATTCTGTCTGTGACCTCATTCAGAACAAAACTCTTTAGAATAAAGTAGTGATTTTATGTTATTTAAGGATCTTTGCTAAACTGATCTAATACTTTTTAAGATCTGCTTACATCAGACTGGTCTTCTCAGGTCTGAACAAATCTTCAGTGACTTGGTACATAGGTGAAGCATTCAGTGAGTCGTCATTGAGCACAACAAACTGTTATCACTGAACTGACCTCGTTCAAAGGCCAGAGGAGCATTAGGCCCGACCAGCATGGCCACGGCACCAGCACCCCCTGTAGGCCGGGCACTTCCTGTGGCGTAGACAGCAATGTCCCCTGCTACCACCAAAGCATAACGCCCTGCAGAGAGAAAGCATGAAGAGGAGCCCGTTCAAAAAGCATGCGCACAAATCTCTCATCACCAGCACACCGGACCGTGGCTACTGCTGTCAGCTATCTGCTAATAGAAATGATCATTTGACCTTCAGCAGTAAGGTCACCACAGAACACTGAATCACAACGATGCAACTGAATGAAAACGTCCCCCTACTGGCATTTAAAAACCAGTCTTCCAGTTTCACAGTTAGCTAGAAACAGTCTGAGGTATTCGCTTCATATCCTGACACTTTCTATTATTAGTAAAATAGTTGGATCCGATTTGTGCTTTTTTAAAAAAAAAAAAAAAAAAAAAACATTTCGGTTTATTGTTTCTGAATCCAATAAAGCTGGAAAACTAAAGAAAAATAAAGTTTCCAAAACTGCATCAGAGAGAAAAACGCTGCAGGTCTCGCTCACGTTCGTCTTTATAGACTACGTTTGTTCTGTGAAGAGGTCTCCTTTGACTCTGGGAAACGGACAGATACTCATCATCAAGCAATTCATCGATTAATGGAAAACAACAACTGTGTAATACTGAAAACACCACTCACCATCCCATGAGCTGGACTCCACCCAGTTGACAGCATTGAAGAGTGCAGCTGTACCCCCGTAGCAGGCGTTCGTGGTGTCGATGCCTTCCACATCTGTATTGCCAGAGTCCTCAAACAACTGCATGAGGACCGTCTTGACAGACTTGGACTTGTCTATGATGGTCTCTGTGCCGACCTCCAGTCGACCCACGCTGTCGTAGGACAGGCCGTTCCTCTCCATCAGCCTCTGGACCACCGTCAGGCACAAAGAGTTGATGTCCTCGCGGTCTGAGCAGAAACCCATGCGAGCTTGGCCTAAGCCAACGGTGTATTTACCAGCTGACACTCCATCAAACTGCTCCAGCTCTGCCTGGTCCACATACTGGGATGGGAAGTACAGTTCCATGGCAATGATACCTACATCTTTGGGCCATGGTCCCAGGCAACTGATTGGGGCTGATCCAGGCATCCTGAATGGGTGGAGAAGGGGTTTCATGTTCAGCATTATATTCATGTAATAAACATGTTAGTGGTGAGTACTACAGTAGTTGGCTGCAATGAACCATGACTGCTAATGTTGGACTAGATGAATAAAAGGCTGGTTGACGTGCGCACACTCCCAAAACTAACAGCTGTAATAACATTGTATGTCAGAGTGCATCCTGCTGACTCTGCTACTATTTACATCCACCCAGGAGGTTCATGTTACACAGCAACATCTGGAGAAGGAGCTTTTCAGAACACACAACAGGCTCAGAGCCCCTAGCAACTAGCATGTTAGCTAAGATCGCGGCACCAGTATTGGGACACTTGCCCGTCTGCTTAACCTTATATGCTAACCAAGCTAACTAGCGTCTAGCCTCGGTGCTTAAAGAACGACAGCAAACCGCAGACAAAGTCTCGAACCGTGGCCAGCAGGACAGTTTCAGGGCTAACGTTAGCTAGGCTAATGTAGCATGAGTTAGCTGCGAAGCTGCTGGCTGATATCGATTACTACACGTGCCTGAACAGCTGCATGACGCGGAGAACAGATGCGGACAGAGGAGAGCAAAACTGGGGGAAAGGCCACCGGGACTTCCTGTTAGTACCGGAATCTGTCCCCGGTAGAATCCGCCACGCTGGCTGGGTTCGGGGTTAAGTGACATCTAACAAAACATTGGTTTGTTGGATTAGACAATTGTTGTTGGTCAAAATCCCATATTCAGGACACCAACACGGAGGAACAGCCAGTTAGGTTGCTACCCGGACAAAACAGCTGCCGGACCCGCTTCCTGTCCAAGGGGCCAGAATCTAGCTAACGTTAGCTGTCTTACCGCCTAGCATAGCTGAGTCATTTAGCGAAACATTTCTGACTCAGTGTTAACATTCACACACCGAAAGCTGCGTAAAGATCCTCACCTGTGAGCTGGACCCGGTGGAGCTGGACCTGGTGGCGCTGGACCCGGTGAACCTGGACCCGGTGAAGCTACACTAGCTACTCCGAGCAGAACACTGTTTATATCTGACGGAGCCGCCGCAGCGCCGGGCTTCCTGGCCAATCACAGCTCACAGGCCACGTCCCGCAGCTTCCTGGCCAATCACAGCTCACAGGCGACATGCGGCGCTACCAAGTCCCGCAGCTCCCTGGCCAATCGGAGATTAGGACTCACAACCACGCGCCAGAGCCGCGCCGGCGGTCCAATAGTGTGAGATGTACGATGTCTGGTGACAGAGCAGCAGCCAATCAGACTGTCGGAGTCCTTCCTGGCGCGGCAGACGCAGCAGTTGGCAGCGCTTGAAGTTCCGGGCAGCGTGTCCATGGAAACAGGTATCAACGCGCGCGCTGTCATGAGTTTGCATGTCATTTCCGGTGCTGACCAGCGCGTCACCGAGTCCACAACCATGGAAGAAGACTAACATCTGTCCTGGTCTACACCGGATCCCGGATCTATAATATAGAATGGAAGTGTTCTGTGTTCAGGTTTATGTTATTAGTTTATATATTATGGGATTCTGATGCACTAATGTGTAAACAGCATTTGAATGTTAGTTTAAGGTATCTTAATCTTATTTTAATAATAATAATAAACTTTATTTATACAGCACCTTTCGTACAGGAAATGCAGTTCAAAGTGCTTCACAGAAGAGAATAAAAGAGAAGTGCAGTTAAGAAAAATTAAACTTGAACAGATACATTTAAAATGTTTAAAAGTAAATAAAAAGCAAGTTGCAGATAGTTTCCTCCAGTCTCCTACTCTGCTAGATCACGCTCTTCTTGTCTCCTCTCTTCCTTGGCCATTTCCTCCTTCACCCTGATCCTTTCCTCTTCCTCACTTCTCCTTTCTTGCTTCTTGTTCCTCCAGTCTCCTCTCTTCCTCCTCCCTCCTAATATTTTCCTCTTCCTCCCTTTTAACCTTCACTTCTTCCTCTCGTCTCTTAAAATTAAATTGTAAAATTTAAAATACTGTTTAAAATAATTGCAGATAGCTAATTATAGGCTAAAGTGAAAAAATGAGTTTTAAGCTTGCTCTTAAACATATGTACAAAATGATTCTATATACCAATTATCTCAGTGCATTAAATATTGTTTCATATTTGATAATTGTCAAACATTGAAATTGCTGTCATTTTAAATGTGCTCTCTCTATATTGCACATCCACTGTTTTCATGGTAATCCTATAAACAATGCATTAGCAACATTAACTACACTCACTGTATATTTGTCACCATTAGGAAACTTTTTTTATAGTTCTTTTTAGACATCAGGGCAATATACAGTAATAATATATTTAAAGCAAGCTAAAGTCACGATTGTCATAGCTTTCTTACCTGTCTTCTCAGGTCCCTGTCAGCCGACTAATGTCAAGGCAGTGATGGACTGCTACACGCAGACAGCCATAGTGGGCTGGCACCCAAGTGATGGAGCTTTGATGTACGTGGCCACAGCCACCTCCACGTCACGCCACAATGTCACCTGTGAGGTCAACACCACCTACTGTGATCTTGAGGGGCTGCTTTGTGGACAGAGCTACTCCGTGTCTGTCAAAGCTGTGGGACCAAAATGCAGCAGCATCACTAATATGGCAGGACACCTTGTTACTGGTGAGCAACGGCACACAGGCCTAACAAGG
Source organism: Gadopsis marmoratus (assembly GCA_036023855.1). Taxonomy (NCBI): domain Eukaryota; kingdom Metazoa; phylum Chordata; class Actinopteri; order Centrarchiformes; family Percichthyidae; genus Gadopsis; species Gadopsis marmoratus. The sequence goes on along the minus strand of JAVQJF010026097.1, from coordinate 5,963 downwards.
CATGCTTTTTTTTTTTTCAGTGTAAAAATGGTCCCTGTGAGACAAACCTGGGTACAGAACTGTAGCTTACACTACAATTTAGTGATTTTAGCAAAGCAAATATCTGACAATGACACTGATTTACATTGAATTTTGACAAATATGTTTTATTTTTTGTATTATTGGTCAGTCCCTTCTTCCCAGTGTAACACCATATTTGTCCTTACTTTTACTCTAATAGACTCACAGCAGTCATTTTGACTTGTCAAAGCAGGAACAGCACAGGTGAAATTAATAACATTAATGATGGCTGCATTCCATCTAGGAGAGCCAGTTCCAGGGCTCTGGTATTATGTATGTGTCAGTGACATGGCTTACTGGGACACTTAATGGACCTGTGCTTTTCCTGCTGAAAAGGGTCTATTGTTGTATAGAATATTTAAGGTACTCATTGTAAGGGAATTGCACGATTTATTTGAATTTCATTAATGCTACGTTGTTGTTTTTTGTTATCTGCCTGGAAATGTATAGATAACAGTCTTATTTACTCATCAACACTTTCCTCCATCCTCTCTTCCAGACCCGTGCATCCCTATGGGCATTAGCACTGACTACAGCCTGACGATCGGCCAGGTGATGTGGGACATGAGCGCAGGCGCTGATTACTACACAGTTGAAGGGGAAACAGAGGAAGGCCTGATTGTCTCCTGCATCACCAACGACACCTACTGTCCCATGTACAACATGGAATGTGGCCAGGCGTACAGCATCAGTGTCACGGCAAACAATCTCGTGTGCCAGGATGTGTCCATCTCAACCGAAATAGTTACGATCACAACAGGTGAGAAAACACGCTGATAGAAGACAATCAGAAGACGCTCTTTGATGTTGTCTGCAGTGTGGTCACCATTGAGCAGATGAGATTAAAACAATTAATTCGAGTCAATCTAAAAGCCAGACTTTCCCATATTCCAGCTTCTCAGTTGTGAGGATTTGCTGCTTTTCTTTGTCCTGTATTATAGTAAAGTAATTAGCTATAGGTTTTAAGGATATTATCATTCATCTATGCTGCATAATAAAAAACACACACATTATCTATGAATCTTCATATTACTCCATGAATACTTTGAATATACTTATATACTTTAAATACTTTGACTTTAATATTTACATCAACATATACTGAAAACATGCCAAAAGTGACACATTAAGCCTAAATTACATGCAGTTATTCTGTCTTAGGGCTGCAGCTAACTATTATTTTCCTTATTAATTAATCTGCTGTTTGTTTCCTCTATTAACTGACTTCTCATTAGCTTGGACAATCACAAAATAGTGAAAACGTCCATCACAATTTCATAACCTGAAGCGGATGCTCTCAAATAGCTTGTTTTGTCTGACCAAAACAGTATCCATTTCGTATCCTTCAACCAGATCTGTCTCTTTTTCTGCCCTCAGAGCCTTGCCCGCCCAACAACGTGGAGACCAATGTGCAGTGTCAAAACACGGGAACTGTGTCGTGGGAGGACAGTGCCGGTGCTGTGAGCTACCAGGTGTCTCTCGCTGGGCGCGATGGCCACTCCCTGTCCTGCTTCAGCAACAACACTTTCTGTAACGTAGAAGGCCTCCACTGTGGAATCGTCTACTACACCAGCGTCATCGCTGTTGGAGAGACACTCAACAGTGGCTCCTCCACTACTGTCCTTCTGACAGCAGGTATGGTGTACTTATACACTGGTTTCATTTTATTAAAATATGATGTTGAATCCTCTTTGCCACAACTTATACTTGCACTTTTCCACCACAGTGGATCTTTTTGATAGGTGAAAATGTTAGTACAATAGTAAATTATACATCTTGGTTCAAAAATGTTCAACCAGTCTCCTACATTTCTCCTGTGTTGACGTTCTTGAGAAAAGTTAATGTTAGAAACATTAATAAGGCAAGATTTTCAACCCTCTTAGCTTACCCTTCCCACCAACTGAGGCTTCAGTAAAGATGTATCCTCGGTACCTGAGCACTATTTGCCTAAATTAAAGGTGCCCTGTTGAGTTTTTAACAACCAGCACTATGGAGCAATGTTTTGATGAGTTTTGTGCACAAACATGTTGGTGGCGTGATGCACATTCTTGTGAAAACAATGCAGGGTTCAAATGAAAACAAATTGGCTTTGCAAATGCTTTATTTATTCACTTGTTTTTCCATTTTATCTACAAGATCTTACAAGATGTCTTTATAGAAAATGTCATATGATGCCTCACATGTGCAGTTTAATGCTAGTGACTTGTTAGCGACCTGTCGAGCTGGCTACTTTCTACAAAAGAGAGGGCAACTTGCTCCAATTTAAAGCAATGCACCTGTATGTGTGAAGACCACTGCAGCTTTAAAGTGTGATTAAAGAAATCACATCCATGTTCCTTATGTCTTTCTGCGCCTTCTGTCACTATAGCTCCCTGTGCAGCTGGAAACATAGCCGCTAACTTGGATTGCTACAACAACACAGCTAAAGTTTCCTGGAGCGCAGCCAGTGGAGCAAAGTCCTACATGGTGACTGCCGTAGGAGAGGATGGCCACAGGGCTTCATGTGAGACCACCACTAAACAACAGTGTGATTTGACGGAGCTGCAGTGTGGTCAGAGGTACAACATCAGCCTCGAAGCCATCAGCGACCAATGTCAGTCTGAGACACCAACTAATGTTACCTTCAGCACAGGTGAGTTGAGTAGTTGAAGTCAACTGAATGGGATTCTAAATTTATACTACTCTGTCATTTGTTTATATCTTGCAAAAAGAACATTCATATAGGGGCAATTTCTCATAAATGTTTTGATATTTAACTAAAACATGTTGTCCAGGACCCTGCAAACCTTTGCACGTTAACGTGGACCTGGAGTGTGGGACAAGTACGGCCAACATGTACTGGGAGCAAAGAGAGGGAGTGGAGCTCTACATGGCTACTGCCACCTACAGCATGGGCAAGACTCTGAACTGCAACTCCACCAACTCCACCTGCCAGTTTCCCAACTTGCACTGTGCGACAACCTACGAATTCTCTGTAATTGCGTACAGCAACATGTGCTACAGCGAAATCAGCAGCACTGTGGAGATTCAAACAGGTAGGGCTCATTATCATTGACTAATTAACTAGTTAGGCAATTGACTGATTGATTGAGAGATTGGGTTTTCAGTTATGATTAGAGATATGGAAGTCCACCCTCATGGCAGTCTCACAAAATATTGTTAAGTATATCCTCTAATTTGCTTTGTAAGGTTTCTCATTTTGCATACCAAGAGGGAAAAGCAGTTTAAAAGGTTTTCAAAAGTTTCTACAGTAGTCACGATCAGCTTTATTTCATTAAAACTGTTTGACCAAAATACCCTAAATGTAATACTTATTATAACAATTCTATGTAGATAAGGAATACCTTTCTTTATTGATATTATTTATTTTATTTATCATTTAAAAATATTTGTCATTTTGTCTTTTAAATTGCTGTCTGCCAGCCAGATTTCCACCACCCACCTCCATGCAGTTACTGTGTAATTATCCTGCCTTTGTTAACAATCCATTTTCGAGTGAATGACAATTAATCTGCAACAATTGTGATATTGATTAATTGTTTTTTGTAAATTTTGAGGAAGAAATACAATACATTTACTTATTCCAGCTTTTAAAATGTTAATAATTATAAGCTGTGATAGTAAAATTAATCCTTTTGGGTTTTAGACTGTTTGCAGTTTAAAAATGACAACCTGAGCTTTAGGAAATGGTGATCGGCACATTTCACTATTTTATGGCATTTTATTGAATAAATACTTAATTGTTAAAAAAATCCTTGTTAGTTAAAGCCCTGTACTGCAGCAATATACCAGAAGTGAGAATTTAACAGCAACAGTCAGATCTGAAATTAAATAAAATGTCATTGTGTGATTTCACTCCTCCCCCTCCAGATCCCTGCCAGCCGACTGGCCTCACTGTCAGTGGGTCTTGTAACAACGACACGGTGGTGTTGGGTTGGTTGGCGGCTAAAGGGGCATTGGTGTATGAGGTGACAGCCACGGGAGACCTGGGATATGACGACTCTTTCCAAACCAATGAGACAACAATAGAGGCTGAGCTGGTCTGCGGACAACTATTTACCTTCACTGTAAAAGCTCTAGATGATCAATGTGACAGCGCTGAGAGCCAGCCTCAAGTATTCAAGACAGGTATGCGTCTCATTTATATTTTTGTCTAATGTGGCGTACATTGTGGTAGGTTCATAATGATGTAACAGTGAACCTTCACCTCAGGTCCCTGCGTGCCTGAGAACATGCAGAGCTTTACGCACTGTGAGAACAACCTGGGCTCGGTCAGCTGGGCCAGGAGCGATGGGGCGGAGTCTTACATGGTCATTGCAACTGGACAGGACGGCCACATCCACATCTGCCCCACAACCAACACCAGCTGCACCTGGGACGACCTACACTGTGGCGAGAAGTACACCGTTAATGTCGTTGCCATCGACCGCCTGTGCACCAGCTTGCCGAGCAACAGCACTTCAATACGAATGGGTAAACAAGCTTTTATACATGAACATCACGAGGAGTCAACGTACCCTCGAACCTTATGCGAAAACCTGGAAGGTTTGAGAGGGAATTTCGTAGGCCACATCCTGATTCCTAGGAAATTAAAGGTTAGAGAGACGTCCGACAAGAATTGAGCAAATAAATCAGGCTGGAGTGCTCCTCTGAAATGACATGATATGAAAAGCACCAGTGTCCCAAATAGAGCTGATTAAGCAAAAAATTGATCTTCAAGAATTTTGGTAATCAATTAATTGAGTCATTTTTTTAAAAGCAAAAATGCCAAACATTCCCTAGTTCTAGCGTCTCCAAAGTAATGCTTTGCTGCTTTTCTATGTTTTATATAATTGTAAATTGATTAGCTGTAGGTTTTGAAGTGTTAGTAAGACAAAACAAAGCATCTGGTGACATTGCCTTTGGCTCTAAAGTTCAAATGATAGATAATATGTTATAACAGATCAACTGATAAAATGATGAGCAGATTAATCAAGAATGAAAATAATTATTATTTTCAGCCCTAATCTAAACTAAACTTTGGTCTCTGCTTTTAGCACCCTGCATTCCTGTGAACTTGAAATCATCTATGAACTGCACTACAAAGGTGAATGCTTGACCGTTTTTACAAACCATTTCTCTCAAAGTTCCTTCTCAGGAAATATCAAACAATCTCTTCTGTCTTCATTTCTGTTCTGTATATATTCTATAAACTGAAATTCAAATGATATTGTCATCTGTTTCTAAGGTGGGATCGCTGACCTGGAATGCCAGTGAAACTGCTGAGTTTTACATTGTGGCTGCAGAGAACAACAGTGGCCACAAGGTGCAGCTCAGCACCAACGATACCTGGACCTTCATTTCTGAGTTCCTGTGTGGCAACACTTACTTCCTGTCTGTTCAGGCGGCAGACTCTGTGTGCACAAGCCGCCCCAGTCAGCCTTCAAAGCTTATGTCAGGTAGATTCCTCTTGTGTATGCTGTAAAACCCATTTGTCTGAAAGCTCTACTCTGACAACCCAAAGTTAAAGTAAAGGGGGAAAAACACACACTACAGCAGGGGTCACCAACCTTTTTGAAGCTGAGAGCTACTTCTTGTGTACCGATTAATGCGAAAGGCTACCAGTTTGATACACACTTCGGAAATAACAAATTTGCTCAATTTACCTTTAATTATATGTTATTATTAATAATTAATGATATTCATTTAACAATGTAGGAAACAGATAAATATCAATATGCAACTATAAATCTCTGCAAGTATTTACATTTTCAAATGATCACTTCTACAACATTCCTAGGAAATCACAATGTCCCATTTTCACTAGCCACTAACAATTTTTAACAAAACATGCACTACGTTGCACCATGTGCACCATGTTGCACTATACATACACACACACAGCACTGGCTGAGCTGGTCAGC
>JAVQJF010026096.1:0-12769 GCA_036023855.1 Gadopsis marmoratus | reverse complement strand
AACCCCAAGTTGCCCCCGGTGGAGGCCAGCATGGCAACTGTGTCCCCATCGGTGTGTGAATGGGTGAATTAGACTACTGTTCTAGCTTAGATTACTGTTACAGCGCTTTGGGAACCGGTTCGGTTGAAAAGCGCTATATAAGAAAGAGACCATTACCATTTACCACAGACACCTCAGAAGAACTTCACTACATTCACGATGAAGTGAATACACTGTTAAAACCTCTAGTTTCCACTATTAAATGGTAAATGGACTTCACTTGTGTGGTGTTTTTCAACCTTAACGGTTCCCAAAGCGTTCATTACATTACTCTCCACCCAGGTCATTAACAGTTGCACAGATTTTATTGAGTCTCAGATTTTTGCTTTTTATTAAATTTTTTTTTGAAGGTCAGTTTCAAACACAAATCATGTTTTATTATTTGATTAAAGCTTGAGTGCAGGAATTTTACATAAGTGACGTCTTGAGAGGTTGGGATATTTTCTCTTGGAGCTTTGAGGTGTAAAGCGTAAAGCGTTGTTTTCCAACTTCAATTCAGTGTATTTAGTCTTCTCATAGCAGGCCAACTTAATTCTTACAAACATAAGGTAAACAAAACAAAATGGGCATTAAATCAAAAGCCTAGTCTGCTGCCTTACTGATGACAAAGCTAAAGTCCTGTTGTCCTCCGTCTTTTAATAATAATAATAATACGCTTTATTTATATAGCACCTTTCATACAGGGTGTTAAGCTCAAAGTGCTTTACAATAGAAGTGAAGAAACAAGAGAGAGAGAAGACCAAGCAAACAGATTGATAACAAAGACGAGAAACAGCAAATAACAAAAGCATGTATGCCATGTATGGGACAATGTAGTATTTGAAAGATAACACTAAAACAAAGAAGGCCAATAAAATATGTCAAGAAAAAGCAACAGTAGAACAATACCAACGATATGAAATATCAAACCTGAAAACCTACAAAACCAGATGGGAAGAGGGACAATTAGTTAAATAAATTTTTTTTCAATTGTCGTTTAAAAATGTTCACAGAGTTTGCATCTCTTATAGCCTTGGGTAGGGACTTCCATAGTATTGGGGCATTGTTGAAAAAGGCTGAGCTGTCAATTTTCTTATTCGTGTTGGATTTTATAGTATTTGTATTAGTTTCTATTTAAAAAAACAGCAGCAGAGGATCTAAGAGACCATGAAGGATTATCAAATGGCCAAGATTCAAAAACCATTAACAGCCTAAGTAAAATCACTTCAAAATCAATCCTAGAAGACAACGGGAGCTAGTGCAGGTTCGCTAACTCTGGGCTGAAGTGCTCTCTCTTTTTTGTTCTAGTTAAAAGCCCGGCAGCAGAGATCTGAATTAATTGGAGTTTTTCAATTGATTGTATTGGAAGACTGGTAAGGAGAGAATTGCAGTAATCTAATCTACTTGAGAGAAATGCATGAACAAGTTTTTCAGCATCTTATTGGGCTAGGAATGGCCGTACCTTAGCAATATTTCTTAAATAAAAGAAAGCTGCTTTGGTCACCCTCTTTATGTGGGATTTAAAACTTAAGTCTGACTCTATGATAATACCAAGGCTTGTGACTTCGGATTTAACCTGTGGGGCCAAACTGCCAAGTTTGGCAAGAACCGGCTCTCTTTCTGATTGTGGGCCAATTAATAAAATGTCAGTTTTTTCTCAATTTATTTTAAGGAAATTCACTTATTTATTGCAGACAGAGCAATTGATACATGGCAGAGGGAACAAAATATACAGATGTGTATAGTTTGCAAAGCTGTGGAAATTAAGCTTATGTTCTCTGATAACATCACCTAATGGAAGCATATATAATGAAAAAGCGACCAATGTAGCTTCCCTGAGCAACACCAAAAGGTAACTCATATTTCATTGATACATGATCTCCCATAGTGACAAAAAACATTCTCCTTGTTATATAAGAGCGGAACCAGTTCAAAACACACCCAGAGAGGCCAACCTTGTTCTCAAGGCACTCTGTGAGTACATTGTGATCAATTGAATCAAAGGCAGCACTGATATCTAATAGAACTAGAACGGAGGCCTTAAGATCGCTGACAACTTTGGTGAGGGCTGTCTCAGTGCTGTAATTATCCCTGAACGCTGACTTTTATATTTATTAAAAGAAAAAGATTGTTCTTTTTGACCCTTTCCAGTACCTTACTTAAAAGCAGAACATTTGATATAGGCTGACAGTTATTTAATACAGGTTTTATCAACCGGTTGATAGTTGTGAATAGTGTTCTAGGATCATTTTTACTCTCTGAAATCATCTCAGCTGTTGGAGTTGCCTCAATTTCGATGCCTAGCAGCATCTACAACACAAGGGACAGCAGGTAGCGGAGTTGCCCTACGACCAGCAGCAGTAGTGGAGTCTGCAGGCAATCCAGGGGCAGCAGCTGATGTATCAGGAGGAATAGCTACAGGGCTGCAGTTCTTAAATCTGGTGTCTGTGGCGACATTCCCTCACTGGGAATTTAAATAACTAAATGGTTAATATATTTGATTTTGTAGATTTTATTGGCAGCTAGACATACACCGATCAGCCATAACATTAAGACAGCATAACATTTTGACCGGACCACGGCTACGCACGGCTTCAACACATCAACTTCGAGGACAAAATGTTCACTTGCTGCCTAATATATCCCTCTCACTGACAGGTGCCATGAGATAATCAATGTTTTTCACTTCACCTGTCAGTGGTCATAAAGTTATGGCTGATCGGTGTATACACACTATAAATGTAGGAGGGAGAAAAATGGCAATAGAAAACAATTTAACACAACAAATGGTATTTGGCAAAAACCCAAATACAGATATAGAGATTAACTTTGCATTACACTCCTTCATTATCACGAAAAAGCCAGCTGTTTTAAGTAAATTCCCACATACCCTGTGTTGCTGTTGTAAATATTCACATCAAATGTGTTAATCCCTAACAGGAAATAGTTCTCAACAAATGCACAACATGCTCCACAGTGCCCAGGTGCTTTTGGAACAAACCACCTCTGACCACATCGGAATTCGAATCTGCAGCGAAGCATCTGTGAATAAGTTTTGTCCCACATTCACTGCAAAAAGAGAGTGCGCTAACTTCACAACTTTTACAAGATTTGAGAGGCTGCAGTGAGAATAGAGACGGTGTGCTTGTCGAGGTTTTGTGTTTGTGTGGAAACAAAAAGAAAAAGAATAGCTTACAGAACCTTAAGCAATGATCTCTCTGACCCCAAACTTATTGATACATGTGTGAATACGTTTCTTTGAGCACATGCCCAGAATATTGTGTTACAGATTCCAATTCTATTGTTCATGTATCATTTTGCAACAAATATACTTAGATACTACATACACCTCTTCCTGTGCATTTACACTGATTCCGGATGATTCATCATGAACACATGTTCTCAAAGCATGATAATAGCAGTTCTTATGCTATACAGTATGTGTATGTGTTATGTGGAACTGCTTGATACAGGATAAGATATGAATGTAAGCAGCAGGTCATCACAACACACAGATTGCAGCAATTAAAGATCAAGATTTTAATAAATGAAGCCATTTATAGATCTGGTGTCACAAAACATTGAAATATAGTGTGTGACAGCATGGCATGAACGGCAGACCTGTCAAGCTTTGGATATCTCTGCATGATGAAGTGGCATGTATGGGGGCTGTTGTAAGATTGATGGTTAGTCTTTCCAAAGCCAAGAATATGAGAATAAAAAGAATGCATTAAACTGTGTATTCATGGGCTCTAATGAAAGCTGCAATCGCTAGCATGTATGGTGAATGTACAGTCGAAGCCAAGTGTTACTTGTTACTAAGGCCATGGAGCACATTATTAATAACTAACTGCAGGTTACAGGTTCACATCCACTGTGTAGTTTTTCCCCATTGTCCTCGATGGTAGCGTGTAGGGTAACATTAGCAGCTCTGTCCTGCTCTTTATGGGATTTAGGAAACTTTACCCTCCAGCAACCAGCCAAAACTCGTTATCCAAGATAGCTTTAGTTCACAGAACACATTGGTTAGCCTTGCTTTTTCTAAAAAGTGATCACCTACTGATTGAAAGTATGAACAAGCCAAGCAGCCAAACGGGGTTAAGTTATGTTAACAACAGTCTGGTCTTACATTTTTTCTTTATCATACTTATATAATACTAGGACTAAGTAGCTCTACACTGTAATAAAAACAATCTGTCTTTATTTTGATAACAAAAAGACAGTCTGAGACAGCATTTTCAATCGATTCTCGAAGCTTACTTAACTAGCTATCTACAGCTGATAAAATCTGCTCGCAATAGCTCAACCATGAAATTGGACGATTGCTAGCTAGAAGCTGATTTTGTCTGCCTCTGTTTGATATCAAGGACCCATTGTTTCAAAAATATAAGAATTTCAAGTGGTAAATCTACCCCTCATTGTAAACTGTGTGAGGAGGGAAAGTTTGACGGAACTGTAACTATGCCTAGCATAGAATGGTAATTTCCACGGTCATGGTGCCCTATATGCTGGTTTATTATGGATTAACAATCTTGCTATTAATTGCACCGGTGCTTTTCCTATGACAAATCAAAACGTCGACTGTGACTTTCTCTATTATATTACTATTATAATAATTCTCTCCTGACTTATTATCCTTTGGGCACATAGGAGAATTTGATGCATTGCATGCTGTCACATAACAGGTAAAACATTTATTTTGGTTGGTTTTGCTCTTGGGTTCTGCTGCCAGGGAAGGTTGATGTATTATACAAACGGTCCACAGAAGCAATGCATGACAGTATGGAACAAAACACTTTTTGTCTTAAAGTGAAATATGATATTGATTGATACTGTGGTGTGAAACTGACAGTGTGCCATAGGGATGAATAGGGGAGGGCATCCTTTGTCAGAAGAATAGGAATGGAGATTTAGAGTCAGCAAACAAACTAATATCCATATTACCTCTAAAATAGAAAGAATTGATTTGCAAAAAAGTCCTCAAATACCAATTAAAATCTCTGAAAAGTGAGTGTATTTGATAGCTTATATAAATACATCAGATGTAGTTAAGCATTTGACTCTTTCCTAATCACAATGACTTATGTTACTGTATTGTATGTTACAGATGCATGTGTTAAGAGACAAGCTAGTAGAGCAGCTTGGCTGTACTGTACGGTTACAGTTTTATCTATGCAATGGATTTGCTATTGGCTATGTATAGCATAAATGTGCAATATATTGTAGAGAGCTTTAACCGCTTAGTCCTCTTAATGGGTATGTGAGGCTGGAGTCTTCCCCAGTATACTGGATGAGATCAGGAGAATCCAGAGGAAACACACATATAGGGAGGGCCATTGGGCTGGGCGTAGAGCCTAGGCCTTTTATGCTGGAAGGAAACAATGCAACCACTGAGCCACACTGTGGCACCTCTTGACACTTTATTAATTTTGTAATTTGTTATTCTTCATCCGTGTCTTAAACTGTGGCATACGTACCACAATTATATAGATGCACAGTGCCATGAAATATAGTAAGTCATAACACCGTCCTCCCAAAAAGCAGCTGCTTTGGTGTTCTAACCCAGGGGCTACATATTAATGCTCCACAATCAAATTAAAATAAGTTGTTCATTTACAACCATTGCATTTCTTTTGTTTTACCTTGAAGCTGCCAAAATACATTTCTGATACTTCACTGCACAAACTGACTAGGATGACTCTGCAGGACTGCTGATCAGTCCCTGTGACTAAATGATTACTTTGTCAGGTGCTGAGACATCTGGTTTAAGAAATGCTCTTCCTGCTTTAGAATAAACTTTTCCTCCCAATGGAGTGTCAACAGACCAAGTCTGCTGTTTGTTACTGATTATGTAGCCTAGTGTACAGTGTTCTTTTCAGAACATTTTCACTGATGAGATCAGTGAGAGAACAAAACATTAAAGTTGCAGGGCATTAAACCAAAACAACTGATTTAAAGAGACTGAAATGCTGAGGGGAAATGCAAAGTTGGCTTGTAACCCCTGTCACACATAGTCATTCAATCCATTGTTAATATGAAAATCCTGATTATAGCAGCTTTAACCATGCTGTAGATACCATGCACAGATATTGAAGTAGAAATTGGATGTTTACCACTAATATATAGTACAGTACAATACTTACATCTGTACAGCCCTGCAATATATCAAAAAGAAGTAATTAAATTCTGAATTCCTTTTTTGTTCTCTGTGTGTGAGTCCTCCCTGGCTGCACTGTAACTCTTTGCCTGAGTACTGCACCAGAGAAGAAGACAAATAAAGGACAGTTTTTTAAGGCCCAGCTCAACCCTTGCACTGAACACTAATACACTGTATTAACCATCAACAGCAGCCCTTGATGTCCCTTTAAGTGTGGTAATTATTTTTTCAAAATCTTACCACATATCGTAATCATCATTGATGGTGCAATTGATCACAAATTGTATAACTACACATTCATAACAGCATAAACCCCAGTGTAAAATGAACAATCAGGCTGTGATTTAGGCAAGAACAGCCCCTGGCTCCACTGGAAGAGGACATCATGGCAGTAATATATCTACTAAATCCTGGTCTAACTTCTAGGAGGACTGTAAATTCTAGAAGGACAGTACCTCTGTGTTGAGGGGCTCAGAGTTGGGCCCAGGACGTCCTGGTGCTGTCTGACAGTGTCAATGGTGCTTATTCAGGATCCTGAGACCCGTAAATCAATGATCCTTTAACTGTTAATCAATCAAAACTCACAGCTATTCTCACAAGACCACTGTGGCTTCATTACTGTTCAACAGTTAACAGTGCCAGGAGAGTGATTGGTACGCTGACTGCCATGATTAATGTGACTATAAAATGGGAGGGGGTCCAATGAACTAAAATTTAGATGTTAATTAATTACAGGATAGTCATTAATTAATTATAGTATAAGGTTATAGTGTTTGGCTGCTTTCTCATAGCACATATCAACATGACATAGACTGACAGCAGTAGGGTAAAATAAAGAGGTTCACCCAGTATTACTCAGTTGTGCAAAATTCACATTTTTTTTGTTGAAAATTCTACATTAACTGTTTATTGACAGAGGAAGCTGTCCGTCTTTCCTTTTATGTTGCTTAGCCACTGCAAACACTGGAAAATCACAATAGTGCTGGATCTGTCCTTTTCCGTCCTAAATCTTGTTAAAGTCTGTCACAAATCAGTGAGCCTGGTAATTGCTATTTGTACTCTCCCATGCCTGGTATCAAACTATTTTCAAGCCATACACTTTTGGAGGCCCTGGACTGTTTCAATTGATTTTTTAGTAATCAGTTGTTTATAACCAAACAAATGTAAATGAGATCCTAATTGAAAATGCTTACTGGAATGATTGAAGAATAGCGGGTAGCAGGCAAATGGTTTATTGTGTCCCATAGATGCGATGACTCAAGACGAGATCGCAGCACCTCCTACACACTGTTATCCCAGATGGCACATTCACAGTAGGCCTTTGCAAATACAATGAAACGCCACACATAATCCCCTCCTTCCCCCTGCATTGTCCCTTGTGCTATATTTTAGCATTTGCCGTATTCTATGTGTGTTTTCTCTACTTACTTTTGTATTCACTTGCAGGATGTGTCTTGCTAGCCACTGAGGTTAGTATTCCAGTACCTTGAGACTTGAGAGTGATCTGAATACAAAACAGCCAATAAAATAAATGAAATATCTTATCAGCTGTCATGTCTTACTGTAATGAGTGAGACTTTATCTGTTTTTTTGGAAAGAAGGCTGTGGAGGACAACACTGTGAAGTCAATAAGTCTGGCTCTGTGTTCATATCCTTTTGCATCCAGCCTCAGTTCATTGGCAAATTGCAAACTCAGTGTTGCCCATTTGCATCAGTTCTCTGCCAAAGTGCTAATCACATGGGAACCTGTAGCCACACTTCCCAGCAAAGGATTGAACTTGATTACATTTTAATACAACAACCTGCAACAACACTGAAAATGTACATAAAGGCATATGACAAAATGAAACAACATGGTCATTCATATCTGCTACATGCCATGTCTGTAATGAGATGTTTCTGATATATATGATATATATGTTAGATTCATCTTTCCATGCCATAATACTGTAACACATACTGAAAATGTTGTGCTTGTTTGAGTTGCTGTTGAACCTCTATATCATGAATGAAGATTGAGAAATATGCAGTGGGGACTTCAGTGAAGTCTGGAGTTGGGTTTAAACTTGCTGTCTTGTCATTTGTTGAAACCAAAAATACAAAACTGAGGCAGGGAGCAAGTGCAACTACCACAGACTCATTTGATATCCCGGGCACCTATCAGTTTAGGCAGAGAAACCTCCATATATACATAAACTTTAAAGACCCTGAATATTGGTGCAAAACATAAGTATTTCTATAACATTAAATTGTAACTACACCCTCAAATTCCACATCACTGTGGCCATAGTGAGTAAGATTATGTCATCCATAGCAATGGGGGTCAACATCTTAACTTAGCTGAGGAGTTATTTGTTGCTTACTAAATGTTGCTAAGGAAACACTTAGCTTGGAACCATTTAGGAAGACTTCTAGTGGTAAGATAAAATAACCCCTGATCTTCCTGTGTAAAATCAGTGGAGTGCCACTTTTATGTATTTTGATGGAACAATGAAATCATCAGCAATACAGAAATTAAAGTGAAAAGACTTTCACTGTTTGTAGCAGAAAAATGATTGGTTTTGTACTTTGAAAAAGTATCTGAAGCCTTTCCTATTGACCTCCTTATAGCCAAAGTTATTTTTGGAGTCAGCACCCAGCAGCCATTAGCTGTTTATAGTAAATTACTGGTTATTCTCAAGGTGTAAATCGTTTATATTCTGCAACACTGGGACTGGTTTGTGTTGTACATTGCCTCTGTGGCAGGGGGTTTGCTCCTGGTATTGCTTTATAACAGGCCCCTGTGGAGATTGAACACCCTTTTATCCCTTCGCCTCAAGTTGCAATCTGATAATTGAGTCTCAGAGCAACCATTTGAGAATGCAAAACCATGTAATCCCCAGTGCTTCTCTGAGAGAAACTCTAAGGGTCTCATCGTGAGCTTGTTTCTGAAAAGGAATACATTTAGAATTGCTTAGGTTAAGGTAGGAACTTCAAATACTTAAGGCATAGTGAACTTTTACAAAGACAAGATGCGTCTTTTCAAAGGTTGCACTTTCTTTTGATCCTGAAGGATGTTTCTGCGGAAAGAAGGAATTGTATCTGTCAGCTTTTGTTTTTGCCACAGTAGTTTAAAATGGCTGAAAAGCCTAATTTCTTTTTCAATTGGGACCCAAAATCTGCTTTTGCTACTATTTGAAATCCTGATTTTGCATCATGCACATTTGCAATCCTACACTGAGAGTCCCCCTGGCATTTATCATTACTATATTACCTGTCAGCTCTCTGCCTCTGTTATGTCCGTTCTCTGCCATATGGGAATTTCTGTATGCCTGTTCTACTCAACCAAGACAGTGTTTTCCTGTGTGGGCTGCTTTAAAGATACAACTGTAACACTGCTGCAGATAGAGCGCTGGTAGCCAAGCAATATGGTAGGGTTTTTCAGGGAGGAGAATGTGTTACTCCAAATTGCATAAATCTGAGGAATGAAAGTGAAGAGGGTAGGAGAGGAGCGAAAAGAAGAGAAAAGAAGAGAAGAGAAGCGAATAGCCTTTAGAATGACCTTTGGAGGCAGACACTGTGAAATCACAGTCATGGCATTTCAACTAAGCCAAATTATATTTAGAAATGAAATGACTAATTGCAATAGAGAGCTCCAATTCCCTCCTCTCATTATTAATTTCAGCTAAATCATTACTCAGAGTAAAGAATTGATTGAAATGTATCATGGATTTTTTTTCTCATCTCTAAGAAACAACCTCCCCAGTATATTCTGTTTAGTAGCAGGTTATCATTTCCTGAATGCCTCTATGGTATGATGATGGAAGAAGAATTACAGAGAAGTGTGCATTCGGGTGTAATTTTCCTTCAGTCTTCTTGTATGGTGAATAGTCTATTTATAAACAGAGCGAACATATTGACTAGTTTTCATCTTTTTTGCAGTTTAAAGTGTTGTTATTCCCCATGGGCAATCCATTTGTCATGATAGCTTTTGGTTGCAGGCCTTAATTCTATTGAAAACATAGAGGGACAAAAAGCTTTCCTGCAGATTGCTTTTGTTTTTCTAATTTAAAATGTAATTTAAAAGAGGATAATTTGCTGACTACTTGCAAAACAAATATTTTAAATAGTGAGAAGTGTTAGCTGTGAAATGTAAACACCACTGGCATACAAATTGTTTTAAAGCACTTCTTTCCAAATCAGTATCTATTTCATTCAAATTTACAAAGCTAAAGCTCCATTGTCTCCAATGTAACATAGTTCTTTCATAACTTCTGTCCATCTCTTGAAGATTTTGATGCGACTTAGTAATTTTCTTTCTGTATCTTCTGCTGCAGATAGAAGCCGAGTGATTTTAAAGTCACCACTTTCTGTAGAAATCAACCAAGGCCACAGCCTGTAGGCTGCAGGTGTTGGTCTGTTCAACAGCAATGATGAGACGCGTGGTGCTGTGTGCTCTTGTCTCCAAGGTGTCAGTCATGTTAGAAAAGAACCACCGTCTGTGTGACACCCATTGCCAGCCTGGAAGCCTTGGGCCCTGTGCCTGAAAGATTGACAGACAGGTGCTCTGCACATGGAGCCAGCCTGAAAGAATGCTGCTGAATTTGACAAAATTGTCTTAAATTCTTAAAGAGCAGTTTTTTTTGTTTGGCGTGCCCAGATAAATAATGTGTGGGATAATGACTGTGTAAGATGCTAGCAGGCAGGGCATACGTGGACCAATCTGAGATCTCTGTCCAGAAGAGTGCAGTCCTAGGAACAGCTAAGGCCTCTGGTAGAGGACCCGAGCTTGAAGGAGGAATAGAGCCCCCCACAGGGGTGAATGGGGAATGTTTTATACATATATATTCATACGCATATGACGGACAGTCTTATAATTTTGAACCTACAAGGCGTTAGTGATGTTACGTTCCGATTCTTGTCAACGACTCCTTTGCACGAACGAAGAGAACTACTTGGTGAGAGTCGTTCTTTTGATCTTTGTGGCCAAATTTCAATGCCAGCCCGTCACACTGTTGCATGGATTGCATTCAAGGCAAGGCAACTTAATTTACATAACACATTTCATACAGAGGCTAAATTCAAAGTAGTAAATCCACTGACAAAGCAGAGGGATATGGCGTCATCTTGTGTAATGTTTGCATGTCATTCACATTAGGTCTGGCTATTTGAGTCATTTAGTGCTGGTAAGCCAGTTCACACATGCGAAATTAAATTATATTGGTGGGTTTTCTAAGTTTAAATCTGATCCAAATCTTACCTTACCATTACTGATTAATTAATTAACCTAATAACCCCTGCCCCCTTAGAAAAAAGAATGATGAACAGCTCTCATAAAGGAATGCAGCCATGACATCCGGCTCCCTTCAGAGAGCTGTAATTCCATCACTACTAGGCGTCCAAGGGACCGGAAACAGGCAAGAATAACGAGAAATGGGTCAGCAGAGACAAATAGAGTCACGTTGTGAGGAGAAACAGTGGACAACTGCAGTGTGCTGGGTAGGGACCAGCCTTAGATATTTTTTGCTGTGTGTTCTTTCACTACAACACATATTAGGCATCACCAAAACAGTCAAGGATTGTCTAAGTGGACCAAACTCTAGAAATTATTATCAATACATTTTCCCGATTACATTGTGGTGAGAAATGTAATTGCTGCCTGGTGTGAGTGATTCAAGAGCTACATTTATTAAGTACTGCACAGGAATCATAAGGATTTGGTGATGAAAGTGCGGGACTTTGACACCACAGACTAGACATTCCTCAAACCACCTATTTTCCTCTATGGCAGGGGTTTCAAACTGATTTTAGTAGCCACATTCAGCCTAATTTGATCTCAAGTGGGCCTTACTGGTAAAATCCCAGCATAATAATCGTACAGTAAGTACATTATGAAAATGTATATATTTAAGGAACAATCCTTTTACAAAACATTATGAACGACCTGAGAATTCTTAATGAAAATAAGTGCAACTTTAATAATACTATGCTTGAGTTTATCATGTACACATGTGCATTACAACATCACAGTGGATCTACAAAGGCACAAAACATTTAGTCACAGTTGTTTGGAACTGGAAAATATCAAAATTGAACTTTATGATTAAAGTACCTGCCTTATACATTTTGCACACAAACATTTGTGGCAGCAGGTGAACAATAGTGATGTGTCGTTCACGACTGAATCGTTCACTGAACTACTCGTTTGAAAGGAACTAGTAGGAACGAGTCCTCTCAGAGAGTAAGTAGTTCATTTAGTTCAGCTATACAGGCTCAGGATTGGACAGAAATGAAGGAACGACTGCGTCTTCAGTTCATTTTACACGTGACAGCTATACAGGCTCAGGATTGGACAGTTTTGTTAATTTACAGTTCAGTACACTGTATTGTTTGTATCACGATCATTGTCTCAGTGAGAAAATACATTTGAAAAATACTAATTTTCATGATGTACTGTTTTAATGATTTTAATCTAGTAATGTTTAGAAAATATTATCTGTCAGGAGTAAAACCTCTCGGCCTCACCCCGGACCTAGATTCACCAGAACAAATAGAGTCCGTAGACACAAATTACTTGTACAAGGGCACCCTGCTCAGACCACAGTCTCAAGCTGA
>JAVQJF010026079.1:0-11415 GCA_036023855.1 Gadopsis marmoratus | reverse complement strand
AAAAAAAATAACGGTTTTAAATTTTATTTTTTTTTCCCCCCCCCCCCCCCCCCCCCCCCCTCCCCGGTAGGCAGCAGAATCAGGTTGATTTCTGCTGAGGGGGTTGGAGTTACAGACCATGTCTATTATGATGCATAATTCAGAGATATTGGAAGTTCTGATGATGTTATCTCCCATATGGTGAAAAGAACTACAGAAGTGTCAACAAACCATTGGCAAAACGATTGCAAAGCCAATATTCTGGATATCTTATCTCTAAATAAAATCCAAAATGAACGCTTGTACAAATCAATAAGTAAATTTAAAAAGGAGCTATACACTGTTTGTATCTGGTTTCACCTGTTACCTAACACCACAAAAGTAGCTCATTTAGGGTATTTAAAAAATACAACTACGGCTACATGAACACTCCCAAGTCGGAATAACGTGAGGTTTTCATGTTCTTTCCATTCTGCTGACGTTAGTCCGCTCTTGGGCCATGCCATTTCTACTGCCAGGTATGCATCCAAAACCACTCCATACTATCTAGTGCACTGTATTTACTGTCTGCCATGTTATTTGATTGTCCTAAATCTGAGTGTTGAATTGCCAAAAATGCCAATAATGTTAAAAATGTCAACAATGGACCAAAAAAGACAGTCCATGGTGTATAAATTACAACATGACCTGAAGAAGGTCTGATTTGATTAGATTTCTCAACAATGATGCAACAGGCTTTTACATAGAATTGTAATTACAAATTAGTATTCAAAAACTGTTTCATGACTATTGGCCAATTTGCACTCATCATCTGGAAAGCGGTGATAAATTATATTATTAGAGACAAATGGAAAATTAATAATAGGACTTAATAATAAAGTTGCTCCAATAATCCATCAATTTACAGGAGTGTAACGATTCATACCCAAACAACACATACTAACTCATCCAATTAGACTGGGTGAAATTTGGAGTCTGTCCACAACACGATGTGTAAAGATGTGAATTAAGTATTTTAGTTACCTACACTTCATATTGATGAGAAGCATCATCATCCTGCGCTGTAATGTGTGACTGTGGCATTTTGCACTTGAGGAGGTTGAACAGATTATTTCAGTTTTGTTGGTGGCTTGTGAAGCTGCAGGTGTGGATCATCACTATCACCACCCTTGTTTTGGACATTATTCAGGGAGTAGTGTGAAGACATAATGTAGCTGTGGTTACTGGGATTTAACGCTATGATGCAATGCAGTATTATTGGTTTACCTGCTCCTTCCGTTGCACTGGTTGCCACGGAAATAAAGCCCCTTTTTAACATCCATGTCATCAGTGCACTTTTCATTAAGAGTAAGATGACCAGATAGCATTGCCTACTGTTTATACAACGTGGGTGTGCGTCAGTGTGTGTGATTATGTGCATCTGCATGTATGTGTGTCACCTGATTGACTGTATCCCTCTGCGACTGTCTGCAGCCCCATCTCTCCTTTCTCTGCTGTGAATTCCAAATGACATTCCTCTCACATATTTAGACCTGATATGAGTCCAACTTGACACAGTCGCATCTCAGATCTTACTTGTTGACATGCTGTGAGCAGGCAGGAGGCAATGGAGCAAAGCAAGCTAATGCGGAGCAGAGCGAGGGAGCGAGAGAGAGAGAGAGAGAGAGAGAGAGAGAGAGAGAGCTACACAGCAGCAGGACTCAGCTGTGTATTTGCATCCACCCAAAGTTCAGTTGAGGACAGAGTCGTACACTCGCTGCCTTGAGATTAGGCAGTTTTTTGGAAGGCAGCAAACAGGAGAGAAGGAGTGAATTTCAACCATACAAAATGAATCCCATCTTTAATACGAAACAAATGTTTCTATATTTATGTGATGGCACGCAAGCCACTCTTATTCTTTTCTGAATATTCCTTCTTGTAACATACAGGTTAAAAATGAAAATGTAGGCACCATAGGGGCACCTTAAGGGCTCATCAAGCATTAGGGACGGATCACACACGGAGTTACATATCCGAGCAGAGAAAATTGCTAAAGAAGGGGGATGTGTTCATCGGTGGCAGAAGTTACTCCGTGGTAATTGTGTTGACACATAAATGGCTAAAAGGCTAAAGGCCTGAGGGAAAGATGTCCTGAAGATAATGAGAAGCATGTAAGTTAGCATAATGAGAAGCAGAACGTATGTGGAGGGCTCCTACGTGCTCTGCATGTGTGAGGCCCAGCATATTCGTTTGTTAGACCCTGCTCTCTACCTATAGATTGTCTGTCTCTGCTTATATTGTTTATCAGATGATGCTCAGAAAGCATTAAACATTTATTCAATGCCCTCCCAAATGTTGAAGCTTGATGCATATTAACCAAAAAGATGGCCCTGTGCTCCAGGCTACGTTCTCTGTTATGTCTCTTGCATTTACTGTGAACAATTCCCTGAGGATTCTATAAACTATGCAGTGAGGCCCTCTTCCTATAGCCTGCAGTATGGACCTCTCCAAGAATCTCGGGGCCCGTTAACCTAAAACAGCTTTCCCTTGCCAAAAAACAAAGGTTTGAATGTCAGCCCGACAGCTTGATCTTGAACAGCCCGAGTGATTGAGAGACCATGGCTGATATACACATTAGCCTTTCACCCAAAAATGTTCAGGTTTTCATTTGTGAGGTGAGTTTTTTAAAAACAAAAACGGCACTGCCAAAGTGAATGCTGCCATAATTACTTGTGTAAAAGTGGTTTTAATCCTTTCTAGTAGAACTTAGATGCTGTCAAATGAGAGGAAGAACAAATAAAGAAGTATTCTAATTCATTTGCAACAGCCAGCATGAGTCTAGAATACACTGACTTCCTTGATAGAAATGACAGAGACATTAGCAATCATTTGGTACTAAAAAACTGAATGGGCATCTTTCTTTCACTTTTAATGTGAAAGAAACTTTGTGAATCATTTACAGTAAATGCCACGTAAAGTACTAGGCCTAAGTCATGAGTCATGACTAATCATTGTTACTGTCACTGTCTGCAGAAAATGGTTAGGATTTCTCAGGAGACGGTGAGGTTTTCTTGAGAACGGCACGCTTTTGTGATTTGCTGTTGCATCAGCCATGTCTCAACTTGCGGTAAAGAAGAAGTGATGCCTTTACAGTAAAGGCTTGGGACTGGTCAAGATAGTTTTACTGGCAAAATCAAAACGGTGGACAAGTTCAGCTGAAATAACTGGTTCTATTATCATTCACTGGTTGTTTCACAACTAAGTCTGCTCTAATAATGTGTTACAATTCAACCTAGCTGCTGAAATGATATTAATTCTTCTACATTTCCATGGTACGCGACTATCTGAGAACTGATTCAGCTCATACCTTTTTAAAAATATAACGTTATTGGCATAAAAGAATCCTTCGTTCCTTGCCAAAATTAATTTTAGCTATTTACCATCCATGAAATTGACATTTCTTTTCAATAAAGCAAATCATTCCTTTACTCTAACTGACATCTGAGGTCTGTGGTTGTCATTCATTTGCTTCTTGAAAAAATGAGCAGAAGGGTAATTTGTTGTGTTTAGTTATTTCATCTTGCTTTTATTTAAGTATTCCATTGTTGATATTATTCTATTAATAATACATTGTGTCTCAATTTTGGAGGTAGCTTGTTATGCAGGAAGACAGGCAGAGAAGCAGATCTAATGTGTCACTAACTATCTACCTGACTTTGAGCGTCTGCCTACTCGTAGTAGTTGTATAGTTACCTACAGCTATATGTGTGTCACGCTTGTTCTGCAACATTGATAGTGACTATTTTAACTATTAAGAAAATGGTAGGCCTATGTTGTATATCTGTAAAATGTAATGGAGGATTGGTTGTTAAGTTGGAGAAGTTTCATGAATGTGTCATAAAGTGGTTTTGAGTGGTTTCGACACAGATTGAAATTTATTTGCAGGTACTTTGTTACAGCCCTTTCCATCTCGCCAATTATTAGCTGGTGGGTGAGAATTGAACCTATTCACCAAATGAGCTCCAGATCATTTCTGAGGTAAGTGAAAGAAAAGTGAAAAGAAAACACAAACAAAAACACTTCCGGCACCTGCAGCACAGGCTCCACTTTGTTCCAGTCACGACTCAAAGATGAGACCAGGACGTTTTTAGAATGAGATCATGAAATTGGGGTTAAAGGTTTACACTGTACGTGAGTCATGAGATTTTTTTTAAATAAGAAGAATGAGTCCACTAGATGCAGCCACTGATGTGCACCAATGATTTTTGCACTTGTCTAATTTGGCTTCTCTAGAGTTAGCATTTCAGTGATTGGTTACAGACATTAAATTCTGACCTGAAAAGTTGAATTGGTATCATCAAAACTTGAAATACACTGTGTGGGCCATCTCTACCATTTAAATCATCTCCAACCCATGGGGCCTAGGAATCGTGTTAAAACACAAGGCTCATAAGCTTACCAAGTTAGGGAGCTGAGAGCTGAAAAATCTACTGTAAATGCTCCAGTCCATGTGCTCACTGGGCCCTGGGTTCAAAGCAAGGGCTTAATGTAATTCTCAGGCACAACAGGATTTGCATTAGTCCCAAAAGGGTCAGTGAGGTTAAGAGCCATTAAGTAGTAGTGTTTAAATCCTTCCTAAATCCACCCCCCCCCCGCTCCTCTGGACTCATTTCACCTCAGGGTGTGATTTAAACAACTGGAAAGGCAAAGGGGAAGGTGATGGCAAATGGGAGTGCAAGACAGTCTAGGATTTCCTGGTATGTTGAATGACATATTACACAAGTCCCATAACCAGTGAGTGTGGTTGCTTTGGTTTTGACTTTGTTTAGCCAAGCTTGTTTACTACAGCTCCAGGTTCAAGGGTCTTAGCTCTTAACTCTTAAAGGCTTAACTGCTATATCATTAGATGGTGTGACTTTTCTATCCACAATATAACTGTGTCAGTGATAAAGGACATCCTGCAGGACTCGTCATTCTACCGGATCTTGTTTGCCTTAAAAAAGGATGAAAACTGTGTGGAAAGCTTGTCTTCTTAGTTTTGTAGCACAACATAGCTGCAAATTGCCAAACAAACACATAAACTCCTCCTCCTCTAAGGATCTGTAAGGGCCCGAGCAGGAAGGCATGAGGACACAAGGTGTAATCTAACAAACGGGTTTTAATTTAACCAAAAACAATATTTAAACAATTTTCAAAAAATAAACAATAAATAATTGTGGGCCTATAAAAGTCGTCAACTAAACAGACATAAACAAAGGAATTCTAAATGAATCGGTGCTCAACATAACATAACCAAACTGACCAAACCAAACAAAGAACACGGGGTGAGCGGGTGTTTGGGAGGGGGAGATTACAGAAAACAAGTAACACTAATTAACTTAGCACACTTAACAATCTGTGAACATAGCAAAATGAAATCAAAAGTGCTACCACAAACAGCTTGTATTTACCCAAATAATCATTTAAAACATTTCCCAATTCCCCCCTGTGCTGGCTGGTAGTTGTCTCAGTCTTAATTGGCCCCTCCTCCATAAAAGACCACCATTTCCTGCTCTATTCTTTTGCGCCCACCCCAGATGACTCCTGCAGCAGAAGCACGCTGTGATCTGCAGTGGTCAGTGCCTGCATATGGGGCTGCGTAGCTGTAGACCGGTCAGGGTGCCCATGCCGTCATAATGTTGGTCATAGAAGAATAGAGAATTAATTGGAATGTTTGTCGTAATTAAGGACAGATTTACTCGAGATGCAGAGTACACCAGACATTGGCATCAGCCATGATAGGCACGATCCCTGAGGTAACCAGGATGGTGACCTGGTTACGGATCTTCAACTTCAGGTCAGAGGACAAGGCACCACAGTGCATTAGTAGGAATCACTTAAGAACGTGACATAGTGCCCCGTTAACACTATCACAACTACAAGAGATGAAATGAAAATGAGTCAAAGATAAAGCTCTATAAGTACGTACTGGCAAACAAAATTAATTTTAACTTGATTACATACTAAAGTTCAGACCAACAGGGAGTATTCTATGACCCACTACGTTTTGTGCACATTTTGACAAAGCTAGCAGTGTTTATCTAACTACGGCAATGTTACTCATTGGTCCAAATTGAAATATCTTAACTTTTGGATAGATTTCATTTGGTACAGAGATCCATGATCCCCAAAGGATTGTTTTAACCCAATGCCACTAACTGGTCTAAGTTTCCACTTGAGCAACACAACAGTGCAGGATATCACTAATAATAACAACAAATCAACAGTTTCCAGTAAGCCTCAGATGTACCTTGATGTGCCAAACCATTATGAATTTTCCTCTGACAAACACCAAGAGTGACCCACCAGGGGGGCATTCAAACAGGGCCTTCTCATAGCCACGACCCCACTTTAAAGAAATTTCAGCTGAGGCTGACCAAGTACAACTTGAACTGATGAAAGTTACCTCTGACAAAGATGAGCCTGACACTTTATTGTCCCACAAAGTGGGAAATTTGGCTTGGGCTTTCACCCATGCTGCAGCCGTGAAAGAAATACATTCCACATACAAACAACATGCAATGACATTACAATACATAATTATTATGCTCTATGTTTTTATTTTCTTAACTATAAAACTACTAGTAGCAGTAAGTATTTAAGCTTTCTCTGTTATGCTTTCTGGTGTGTTATGAGCATTAAGCCTATAGCATCATGAGCTGTCTCCAAGACATTTGGTCTTGTTACATTTTAGCACTACATGGACTGAAATTAAGTAGATTTGATTGTTTTTTTTTATTTAGTCATTTGTCATTTTACCTTAAAGGTTATATGCATGGAGATATATGTGTGTATATTTAGACACTTGTTCATTCCCACTATGGCGGTGATTGTTTACCCAGTGCAGATTTACCTTGGATGAACCAAAGTATTTGGCTGCGGGTAGATGTGGGCGAGCGAGAGAGAGAGAGAGAGAGACACACACACACACAAACACAGAGACAGAGAGAGGGAGTGAGACGGGCAGAGAGAGAGCAAGAGCGTGAGCGAGCGAGAGACCAGTGTGAGCAATCTGAGCAGGCTGAGCAGCAAGAGGTTGATTTATAATTAGAGTGAATGTCTGTTCAATACCCCTGCTGTTCTGGTGATGGCTCCATTGCATAGAGAAGCAGCTTTGCTGCTGTGAACTTAATTTGAATTCTGAAGCAATACACATCTTCCAGCATTTACGGATAGCCTTGCATGTTTGGGATAATGAAGACTTTGAACAAGATTTTCATTTTTGGATGTACTATACCATATCGTGGTTTTGACAGCCACTTGAAGCCTTATCAAATAACTTGCCTTCAAGGATTAAAACTGGTTATAAGACATATAATTATATATATATAGGCTCATAAATATGTCAGAATCTCGAATTGCACAGGCAACATTATCAAAGATCTAGTTAAAGATTAAATCCATTATGTTGTTAGTTAAAGTATATCCTTCCATCCATTTTCCTCCGCTTAAAGTATATTGTTATTATATTCACTTATGGTGGAGTGTAAATACATGCTCTGCTATCGAGAAATGTTTGTACGGTGCAATTTTAGTTATATATTGTGTTTATGTTACCCACTTGGTGGAAGACATTTTCACTGTATACCAAAAAAAAAAAATAGATTAAAAAAAAGGATTTCACAGTGCAACACTTAATACTCCATCATCTTTGATTAGAACGCTACAAGCTTCACAACAAAATGTGAATAATTTGGATGTAAAGTGTAGAATGAAGCTGCCAAGATAAGAACGTTATCAGTATTAACGGTGATGTTTAAATAATGTTTCAAATCTCAATTAGGTGAGCCAATTGTTTTATCTGAAAAACTATCTATGAAATTTAATACATATGTCTACAGAGATTTCATTGGAAACACTTAATATATACAATATACAAAGTTAGCAACTCACTGAACATCTAACAACTAGTCCTTGCCTAATTTTGAATCAAAGTACATGTATGTAACTTGAGAACAGAATGCTAGATATACAATCACATTTGCAATGGGCAATTTAGAGTGTCCAGTTGACGTGAATATCCTCAGCATACAGTGTACCCAGAGGATACCCACACACTGGGAGACAAGCACAGAAAAGCACCAGCCAGCCAGCAGATTCAACCCCAGAATCTTGTTGCTGTGAAGGTGCTAACCACTAATAATGACATATTCTAAACAGCGAGTGAAAAAAATGACACACACCATAATAAATATCAAACAGAAGACATATCAGATGTGTCATATCAATAGGACGACACTCACTGGTGGCGTATGCTGTGCATCAAAACACCCGCACCAAATGCTTTTTTATGCAGACCCACACCATCACCGCAGGTTAATGCAAATCAGCTCATCAGGATACGCCACAGTCCTATTTATAACACGTGTCAACTCAATGTTGTTACATTCACTCCCACAGTCTGCAGCCATGCTATAGTGGCCACAGTCAGTGGCATCAGAACCAGGTTTATTGCTAGTAGCAGCTTTTCACATACAAGGAATTTGCCTTGGTATATTGGTGCATAACAATAAACATAGCAGTAGAAAATATAAAGACAGATGAAACAAGTACTGCAATTCAAGAAGCATAAATATAAGACAATATGCAAAAACTATTATGAAAATAAAATAATCTCTACAATATTTTATTTAAAAATTACTGAGCTGTACAGTTGTGTTCAGGGATGTGGACTCAACCTCTGGGGAACATGCACAAAAATATATGGCAATACATCCGACAGCTGTAGAGATATATTAGTCTGCACCAAAGGGGTGGACCGACCAAGCTGCATTGCCATCCATAGAGCCACAATATTAGCAGCATGGCTAAATACATGCATGTTCAAACATCACGGTTAAACAAATAGACTGCTACACCATGTGCCAATGCATCATTGATGCGGTTTTCAAAGTTATCCAATTTGCACATTTATACATAAGGTCCAGATGATGGTGCGGACATTAAAGGAGCACACCTGGAGACACAGATATTTGCTCGCAGCATCATATTCAACAGCTGTCTAAGAACATGTTGATTTTTATTAGGAGTTTATTGCCAGTTGTGCTCATTACTTTGACAGCAACATTCAAAAACACCAATGACTACATGTTGTGCTGTAGAGGTGAATGCTGTCATGAATTCTTCCAGTCTCAGTACCACCCACGTTTGTTTGTCTGTTACATGCAGTATTTTTCTGTACAAGTTCCAAATGTAAACTGCCAGTCACACTTAAGTATGCATAATAGCTTTCGGTGTGATGCTTTCTGATGTTCTTGCTACCTTTGGGGCAAGACTTCAAAATGTAAACACTGGAGATATACAGTATGTTCTCTGCTATTATGGATATGGAAATGTATTGCCATGTTTCCAGCAATTACAGTAAAGAATGTGTGCATCTGTGCTGTCTGACAGGTTTTCTTCAAAGAGGTATATAAACATTTAATAACACAAGACAAAATAGACAGTTAGTGATGAAGTAACTTTCCATGCTTTCCATCATTAACGTCCTAAAATCTGATTCAAATCTACAGGATACATGGCTCATAAACGAAAATGATACCCTTTTGCACCTAATAAAAAGACACAAATTAACCCACCTCCTCATATTTTGGGAGAAACTGCAGGTTATGGAAGGGCATCTAAATAATTTAACAACTCTGGTGTTCGGTTCAACTTTCAGACCCAGACTTAAATTGTCAGTATGTCACGCTATGTAGGATGTGGATATATTTAATTCGGCAAACATGGTCATTACTGAGGTGTCAGTATGAACATCTTGCCTTCTCATTAAAATGATAATTAAAGCTCAAGCCATTAACCTCCCACATTCAAGCAATATTCATAAAGCAGTGTGCATCAACATTGCACACCTTCAGATCACATAGAGGCCTTGTAATGTTTGCAGGATTCCATATGATTACAGATTCCTACATTTTTGATCAGTAACTTTCAAATATGCTGTCTTTTAACATTTGGATTCATCTCTTATTGGAAAGTGATGGAGAAGATGTGTGAGGAATATGAGGGGCCAAGTGCAGAACATGTGCAGTATCTCAAACATATAAACCATATGGAGAGATCAGCAGGAGACATGAATGCAATAACAGAGGAAATGTCAGAAAAAACAGCTTGCATGTGGGAGGAGTGTATGCCAGATAATCACTAGTCAGCTTGTTGAACATTTTCTCCATCACTGCCAAATTAATCTGTAGAAAATGTTAACAGATTCGGGTTCTGTCAGTGAACTAATCGATTAATTGTTCTTTAGTCATATGATCACAAGAATGTTTCTGTACAAGGACACGTGCAATAAATGCCACAATTAGAGCATCCCACATATAGCATGGTGACTCAAACTTTTCAGCCATAGGTTACAAATAGTGTGTTAAAAGGACAAACCCAATTGTAAATCAAGTTTTTGTCCATTTTGAGCTATTCCAAAATGCAAATTTAAACTTACATTCACATTAGAATGTTCTAAACAACTATGAATGCAGTATGAGGGTCGGTGCCTCCTGGGATTTTGCCCCTACAGTGTGCAGAGTACTAAAAATTTAAACAATCCATACTGTCAGCCAGAATGTCTTGTACGGTGTGACATGTCAGAGGTAGGGTGGGTTCCAGTTGCTTTATGCGTTTATCAGAGACAATTTGTCAAGTCTTCACCTAATCAATGAATCAAGTAGTGTATAATAACAGGTCATAAAACTTCACAAGTCACCCAAAACTAGGGCTGTAATTGATGATTATATTCATAATCGATTAATCTACCATTCATTTTACCGATTAATTATTTGGTCTATAAAATGTCAGAAAAGGCAATGTCTTGTTTTGTCACATAGCCCAAAACAATATATGTTTTTGTTCAAGTGACAAAACCCTCTTGCAGCCATATAATTATGACGGGAGCAATAGAGGAAGTCAGGTCACACTGTTATAGTGAGAAAGTGTGCTGGGAGTGGATGAGTCAACAAAACATTCACATGGAAGACCGCAGTTCATTTCCCGTTTCCAACGTCATGCATGACTGCGATCATTCCCTAACCTTAACCATGGAACTAAAGTACTGATTTTAACCCAAACCACGAGCTTTCCCTAAATCTAACCAAGCAGTTCTAAACATAATCAAATCTTAGCCATCCTGACACAGATTTATCTTTCAACAGTGATTTTTAACAGTTTTTGAAGACTCCAAGAAATCACTCTGCTGATAAGGGCATTAGATCTTTCTAGACAAGGTGGCATAGAAAAACAATGGCTTTTGTTGTTTCATTTGGGTTAAGGTTGTTTTCATTCATTCATTCATTAACCAGACTGTTTATCCCGAAGGGTCGCAGGGGGGGGCTGGAGCCAATCCCAGCTAACATTGGGCGAGAGGACAATCGTTATATTTTGTTATAATTATATAGTTAGATTTGCGGGGGAGAATCTGCCCTT
>JAVQJF010026076.1:0-27831 GCA_036023855.1 Gadopsis marmoratus | reverse complement strand
CTGGTTCTTGTCAGTAAACGTGCCGCAGCATTTTGAATCAGCTGGAGAGTCTTAAGGGACTTATTGGTGCTGCCTGATAATACGGAGTTACACTAATCCTACCTTGAGGTAACAAATGCATGAACTAATTTTTCTGCATCTTCCTGAGATAAGATGAGCCTAATTTTTGCAATGTTACGTAGGTGAAAAAAAGCAGTCCTTGAAATTTGTTTTATATGTGAGTTAAAGGACATATCCTGATCAAAGATAACTCCCAAGATTCCTTACAGTGGTGCTAGAGGCCAGGGCAATGCCATCTAAAGAAATTATATCCCTAGATAATGTATGTCGGAGGTGTTCAGGGCCAAGTACAATAACTTCAGTTTTGTCAGAGTTAAGCATTAGAAAATTGCTGGTCATCCAGGTTGTTATGTCCTTAAGGCATGCCTGAAGTTTGATGAATTGACTCGCTTCACCTGGCTTGATTGACAAGTATAGTTGGGTATCATCTGCATAACAGTGAATATGAGGGTCAGTTTCTTTTGAGAATTGTGCCATTCATGAACTAATGGTAGACACCCAATTATATAATTTACTTGAGGGGATATAACAATTTTAACCAATGGTAAGGCTGTACACCCCTATTAACAACTCAGCGTGACAGCCTCTCCCAGGAAACGAGGAATAATCAACATTTGTTGCAATTAGACATTTTCCCTAAGACTTCTAGAACTGCTATGGTAGCACCTTTTATGACGCCTGGCCTGGACATTACCGACCTTGGTAATGACAGGCTCATCTGTAAGATTTCTTTTCATGGTAATCTTCTGGAGAAGACTGTCTTTAACCAAGTATATGATCATCTGAATAACATCAATACGTTAGAAAGTTCCAATGTGGTTATCGGGCGACTCATAGCACTGAAAAGGCATACTGAAGAACTGACTGTGAATTACAGTTGAGTCTTCTGAGGCATTTGACACAGGTGATCATGGCACTCTTATCACACTTAAGAAATGGGTTGGTCTCTTTGGTGTAGTGTTTCAATAGGGTTGTTCATAATTGTCAAGTAATACAGTTTTTGGTTACTTTATGTCTTTTTGTATCTACTCAAAAAAATATTTTTTAAAAGCATGACTAGTGGTCAAAATATTAAAGATACCCTGTGGAGTTTTTGGATTAATAAAAGTGTTCATTATGACAAAAGCACTTCATTCACTCAAAAAAAAACGTTGCCTCTGAAGATAATCTGTCTCCACACCACAGTTGGGAAAGCAATTTCATACAATTTTATTGTAATCTCTAGGAGACTGGGTTGCTCCACGAGAACCACGTGAACTCCATCTGCTGATGAAAACAAGGAGATGTGGTTGAAAGCGTATTAAAAGCTAGTAAGTTGAGTGTTTGAATGCACAGTGGCTGAAGCTGAATGAGGATACGCCTGGACCCGAGGCAGCTGATCCAGCATCATCAGAACAATAAGGCCAACAAGCGAGGAGACAAAAGCTTACTGACTGCATATGACAAATGAGCTCGCCATTGCAACAGGACACTGCTGAAATTATACCATCAGCTTCCTCACAAAATCATCCTACTGAGTGTATACAGTATATCACACATACACACACAAACCATATCCTGCCTATGAGGTGGTAAATGATTAGACCATGCTGCTGCATCACTCTCTCTCTTCTCCCACTCATTGGCTTTCAAATAATGTAGCTCATCAGCACTGACAAAATCACTACCCATCAAACATAAAACAGCATGTCCTTTGATAACACTGTAGAATTTCCTGCCCTGCCGAAGAATATTTATCCCCTTCAATCTTAGGGAAATAGAATACAATTTGTCAAGATGCCACACAAAGCTACACTGGCTAGTGTGTTTACCATTGAGGTAATGAAAACAATCAACCATCTCTAACTTTTATAACTGTAGAAGACAAATGAGTATGGAAATCTAACACAGCAAGTAGAGAGTGAACACCATAGACATTGTTAATATTCTTGTGAAACAATTTATGCAGGTATACAGGCCTTCATCCCCAAATTATCAATAGGTCATTATCTTATTCCTTTACTGCACATTTTATACCATCAGTGATGCATTATTTGCATCTTATATTTGCAAAAAAAAGAGAGGAAAGAAAAAAGACACATTTGCAAATGTGGGATTAAAACCTAATTTACATATTTGTTGCTGGATACATGTTAGAAATGTACGAGCACAGTTATTCAATTAAAACATCATGCCAAGTGCACGTAATATAATAGGCATACATGACCCATAAATACAATAGGAGAAGATTTAAATATAGAGGAGCAGTTGGAAAGCACACTGTGCAACATGTACAGGCCGAGATAAGCAGACCTACAAGCAGTTAGCAAAGACATGGACAAATATACTGACTGGCAGTTTGACAAAATAGTGCATTGTGAGAGCCACAGAACAGCCTGAGGGGTTTAACATAGGGGAGCTGCTGTATGGTAGAACATAAAAGTCACAGTAAATCACAATCATTAGTAAACCCACAGCATATAAATATCATGTCAGATATCTCACTCATAAGCCGACGGAATAACAAGCTCCTAAAAAAAAAAACTGTATGTGCTCATTATACTGCAAGTGTACTAGCAGCGAGTATCACTGAAATCATGAATATTTAACACTCCATAAAAAAACAACCTGACATGTCATGAAACTACATCACATTTCACCAGAGAAAAGAGGTAAGACTGTCAAAAATGTTTACAATTACCAGCCTGTAAAAGTCAAATTTTTATAGTAAATGCACTGAAAAAGAAATCTGTAGCAGTCATGCAGTTTTCATAAAGCATGCTCCCAGTGTTCAAGTCAGGTCTTTTTTTAAATCTTTATAATTTTATAATATGTAATTAACAAAGCCAATACTCAGCCAATCAATGTTCTGGCTCCCAGATGGTGCATATGACCACTTGATCTGCCACCAAGTGTTAAAAACACCTGCTGTCCTGACTCTCAGCCACTCAATTCACTAGAATTACCTAATTTTAACCAATTGAGATTTTGAAACCACTTGGGTGATCCATACTGCACTAGTTCTACCTCTAATTTGTATGCAGCTGAAGTCCTTGAACATGGAAAAAAAAAATGAATGACTGTCATTGCCGGAGGTCTTTGAACTTGTGCTGAACCTGCTCCATTTATTAACTTTTAGTCCACTTTATGAGTTATATGAGTTCGCACACATATAGACACATGCACACCAACATATAGCGTTGCTGCAGATACAAGAAAGAAAAAGGAAAAGATCCGGTTTATCTTTAATACTTTGATGGAAAATAATTAGTAATTAGTAAAATTAGTAATTAGTGAATCTCAGTGAAACTATATACCAGTGTTATTAACTAGCCTACTAACTAAACCTGATCTCGTCAGATTCAGTGTTATCCACTGTATGCATCAGTTGGTAGTTTATAAAGTGTATTTATCTAAAACTAATGCAGTCTAATATAACAACCCTGTAATACCACCTACGTTCATTAATTGTTTGTTGAAACTGGTTCAAAGAGGTGTTGATTCAATTCATTTTCGAGGCTGTTGAATTGTACTGCGTTATACTGAGTACTACTTCTGTCTGTCCACCATTTTGATACAAGTGAGGGGCGACTAATGTTGATGTAGATACTCAAGGAGATGTTGTAAATAGAAAAATTGAGTTTTGGTAAAGAACAAGACTATGACATTTTTCCTGTATGAGATCACTCTTTCTGTAACATTTGCTTGTCTCTATTCAGGCTACCATAAATTTCATTGCTCCCATGCTGAAACACACCCTCTCTTTCACAATTAAAGTAAGCATTTTACATTCAAAGGAATATTTCGTTTTCATAGTTTTGGTCATTACAGCAATCAGTTATGATATAATTTCACTCGCTAACTCATTGCTGAGTTTTGTCATTTTGGCACGAGTGGAAAATAGCAAATATTTTTATACTTTATAACACTTCCATTGCAAAACCTCAGGATCGTAATGCTCTATAGGCAGTGTGCATGTTCAATGTCTCAGTACACACTCCCCATCTCCGCTCACAATTCTCACTCCTGATGGGTTCTTGTGAATAATTTAAGGTGAAACTTAATTACTTTAAACCAATTCAGTGGGGTTACCATGCAACTCATTTAATAAGACTAAGGAGTTTCAAAGCATGCATTACAAAGACATTCATCAAGACCAAGAACCTAGCTTGACATCAGTGCTCTCCTCTAGCCACCACACTGACTGCATTAAGATTTATAAATTTCCCCCATTTGGTCATATTGAAAGCACAGCCAATACTTGTGGTGAATTGATTAACATTTAACCCTTGTGTGAAGTTGAAATATTTGAGGCAGTGATTGTGGAATTAATTTTTGCCTTGTGGCGGCTTAGCCTTTCCTCAAAAATATGACTTCATAAATTCTCTCTAGTTGTGAACTGATTAATTTCCCTTTGATCTTCAAGCAATCTGTACTGTGTTACATCCATCAGTAACCTTTTATGCTTTCCCCTGATTTAAAAAAGATGGAAATACACATTTATTATTGCCAGCATAGTCTATTTTTCCAGAAATAAGGCTGATTGCTGTAGGGCAAATTATTAGCAAAACAGAGCTGCTCTAACGGGAGAACTTTTACCCTTGCAGAGCCAAAGAAGTGGTCACTGGGATCCTGATCACTATAGCAAGGCGGTTTGGATCCATAAAGAAAGGCGAAGAGACAGCAATGTACGCCTCCTTTGACAGATCAATGACCTCATGTACAGTGATGTAAATCATAATCAGTAAAAAACCTAAAGCTGTCAGCTGTAAAATACTAAGTGCATCTAACCCTAACGACAGTCAATACATCATTCATTCACGTGAAATGACCAGGATCAAACCCTCTGTGATAAACACTTTATCATACCTTCTACCAAGAGAAAGGCCAGCCTTTCAAGCTTCCTCATATTCAGGTAATATATTGTTTTACCTTCAAATGGCAAAAATGGATAAAATTGTGCCTTCATGCACTACTGTTACTAATGCTTTATGGAGGAGCCATAGACAGGGTGTGTGAGATTGGCAGATTTGGTGACAACAGTAATAAATATCACCAAACAACCTTTAGAATGGAGAAGAACTTGTTGGACAAAAGAGGACGCTGTGAAGAGTGAAACTGTAATTGTATAAGCGGTAAGATTAATTAGAACATTTCCACTGTGTTAATTTACTGATGATCATTTATAATTTTTCATCCTTTTATATGCCGCTCATTCACATCAGTGTCTTGCACTGAAAAAAGAGAGAAAAGAGGGCTCACCGGTATGTCCAAATTTCTTTTTCATTTCCCCGTAGGAAGTTTGTGTCCTTCAGATCACCTTAGTTAGTTCATTTGAAAGCTTTTTTCTTCAAAAAGGCACTTGCCTTACACTTGAGGTGGGTGGTAATGAGAGAAATTACAGGGCTTCATTTAAGGTTCTTTTTCCCTCTTTAATCTATTATGTGGAGGCACTGTGAAGAGAATCGATAACCTCTTTGTTGTGGAGGTGAGCGCAATAATGAGATGCAAGAGAACATATTCAGTGATAGACAGGCTTAAATTCAGACACATGTTAGTTAGACATTTTCTAACCAATCTATATAAAAGGATGTTAAACTTATTTTATGAAGGTTGACAGTACATGTATGTATGTATTGTGTACTTTTTCTTTGATGTATAGTTTGTATTTATTTGGTATCTTTTTATAGTATAAACAAGAGCTTGAAATAAAATCATGAATGTGGCAGCTAAAAGAAAACAAAATGCTAAATAACATATTCTTTTCGACATCAAAACGTCCTTGGATAATGGGCACAAAGATGTGGGAATGATT
This sequence comes from Gadopsis marmoratus, assembly GCA_036023855.1. NCBI lineage: Eukaryota > Metazoa > Chordata > Actinopteri > Centrarchiformes > Percichthyidae > Gadopsis > Gadopsis marmoratus. The sequence continues at coordinate 21,977 of JAVQJF010026076.1, read as the reverse complement.
CCCCACGACTGCAAAACAGAACAATTTCAGCCTGTTTCAAATGTGAAATTGTCTAGAAGAGCAAGTGACCACAACTAGATTATCTAACGCATTTTGTATTGAGGTGTTATCACTTAAGAGTTTAACAGTCTACTCTTCCTTAAAAAAGTAATTTGATACTAGACCTCTGTCCTGCCAGGGTAGGCTTCTTTTCATTATCATACCCTATGCCAAGTCAGCTACCCTTATCTGCATTCATGTGGAATGAGTCCTTGAAGTAATGATGGCTGATAAAGTATTAACTGATTTTAGTTTACCATGACCTGCAACAGCACATTATTTTACTTTGTCCGCAGTGCTGCCTATGGATCTGTTCATTGAGGGTGAAAACTGTTAACACTGCAGTCAAACATTTCCTGTGCAGTTTTTCCTCTGTATCTTAGCTGAGTGCCGAACAATGTCTCACTTGTGCTTTAGCTGCTGAGGCACCACGCTGCAGCTGAATATGAACGAGCACAAAACAAATCATGCAGAGAGAAGTTACAGACGATGATGATGTCTTCAAACACCACATAGTTGCTATTATGACACCTGGGACATTCATTGTAAAGGCAAAGAGAAAAGACAGCTGAGTGCAATGAAAAGCTGCCCCATAGTTCATCTTTCTGATCTGTACCTTCTGTTCTCACATGAAGCCCTTTCAAATTAAAGACTTATGCCGGGGTTGCGGCAGGTGAGGAAATGCATGTGCGTATGGTCCAAATGCAATTGAGTGTGTGTGTGACAGAGGAATAATGCAGAAGCTGGAGAGAAACCTGGTTTCACCAGATGATGCCTTTTGGGGACTTTAGGTAAAACAAGGAGAAGTCTTATCATTTCCTCTCTCTAATTCTCTCTATAATATCTATAGGGTGCATAATGCAATCTCCTGGTCTGTAATCTGACGTCATTCACATGTAAAGGCCTGTCCAATAATTATATTTATAGCTCCTAGAATAAATACCATGTGCTGTTTTTGAAAATATTAAATGAGTTTTCAATAATTGAGTCACTCTGTGGTTATCTGGTTTATATTAAACTGTTAAAAGCATAGTGTTTACTTCAGAAACCCTGGTGAACATCATTAAAACATCAGTCAAAAGTATTGAGTCATAAATCACAAATCCAGAAATAAATCATATAAAAAAATATTAAACATAACAGGACTTTGATAAATTAATTTCTTTTACCAGGAAAGTTGCGTTTGGTACATTTGGTGCCCGCAGTAGCAGCAGCAGAGTCACTTACAGTTTCTTTGGAGTACTAAGTGGTCATTACAGAGGCTCATTTGGATGCAAGGTTTGGTGTTCCTGCTGGGTTTTGCAGTTGGCAAAGCTCATTCAAACATCAGGAGGGCTGCAGCTGGAGGGAGTGAAATGTAACAGCCTGTTTGGTTTACATGAAACAATGGGAAGAAGTTTTTTAACTAGAGTTATATACATTACTATTAGAAGTGTATCTTGGCAGCAAAAGTTTGTGTTGTTTTCTTCTTTGCATAACTAATTTACCGCATCTACAATTGTGATCATTTAGAACATTTCAGAAAGAAACCATGTTTCACTTATGCCCGCAAAAACACATTACAGCAATCTCAACATGTCATCTCCCTAGTATTAACGCACTCAATCTGATTGGCAGACCAAAAGCAAACTTCTATTGTTTCTTTTCTCTTCTTTTTCATTTGCATCTGCTGTAGGCCATGTGTTCGGGGGCTTTGATGAATGTGGTAGCAAACTTAGTAAGGAGAAAAATTTCAATAAACAACCATACATCACTGTCCACACAATAGGCCTAAAATTAAAATATGGCTCTGTTGCTGCAAATTTGTCACAAGTTAGAAATAACCATACACAATGTTTTATTTTTCCCATTATAGTTTAAGCATAAGTCACAAGCATGTAATTCATTTACGAAGAAAGATCCTCCAGCTGAGCATGAAAAGGCTGGTGATGTAAATGAACATTTGGATAGATATCTAAACATTTATGTCCGATCTGAATTGTCCAGTATCAGAAGATTTCCATGGGGACTCTGGGCTGGTGTGCCAGACTGAAGATAACTTGGTGGCGCATTCCATAAATTACTTTAATCTGTAATTTGCTCCTGTTCATAATTGGTGCCGGTAAGTACATGTTTATAGAATATTGACTGAACAAGAGGCCCATTATTTTCATTCAACAGACATAGGTGGGCTGTCACTGTTGTCAACAAAGCAGTGGTGGATAGGCATGGAAGGAGGGAAAGAGATGTTGGCATTTCATTCAACAACTATGGCTGTGAAATAGTCACTGGGCCTTATTAACAGGAGTAATAAGTAAGTACGTGTTGTAAACCAAAACTGTGAAATCTGACCGACCTGCGGACTGCGGTGTTGATGGCCAGTAGTGTGTTCTTGCTGTTTTTTGAATTTATGTTTCTTTTGACTTATAGATACAATAATGCAATAGCAGCAAAATATTGGAACATCCAGTGCTGAGAAAGCTTGGTTACCTGAAATTTTGTCTCAAACACAGATGTTATAAAAAAGCATATTCACTCAAAAGAGTTGTAACTGTGAACTGCCATCAACGACATCCTCCTTCTTCTACTAAATTAGATTAATGAAAAATTGAGCGCAGAGGACAAAGCAATCAATGACTCCAGCTGTTCCATACTATGTACTGCATGTCTCAGGCAAATTTGTGGATCACAGCACTGTCATACTGAAAGAACATGATAGGTATGACAATCACGCTATGACCTTGAGTACAGTCGAGAGTAAAATGTAATTTAAAAAGTTTGGTCTGTAGTGCCAAGTCAGATATTACTGTAACTAATACTACAGAATTTCAGGGAAATTAAGACACAGTGTTTTAGTACAAATGCAGCCACTCATTTTTAAGGTTATTGTTCCCTTTGGTTTAAGAAAAAGAGGACAGATCGGGAAGAAAAAGCGAGATATCTTGAGAGATCTGTCTCAGGCCAGACTTCATCTTGTACAGTTTGGTTAAAGGGTATGTACTTGTGTTACTGGCCACATAATTGATGTCCAAGTTGGAAGGAACCATCAACTGGCAACTCAACTTTCAAGATTCAGAGCACAATATGCAAGTACAGTATACATTCATGGGTCAGGCTGGTCCCTGTTGTCATACATGTGCATAATTGCAGTCGTGTGTTTGAGTGATCACTGACAAATCTCCTTGGAAGGGCAATGTGATTTATGGGATGCCTCAAATTAGTACAAAAAACGCCCTTAGGAAATATATCACAGAAAAGAGCAGGTTCCCCTTTGTACTGACAGTGTAAATATCTAATTCAACAGTAAGATGTCATAATGGTAACAGTGTTTGAGAGGCTGTACATTACTGATAATACACCCTTACATTAATTAAGCTTTTAAAAAGTGTTGTCACGTACGCACAGAGAACACCATGCGACAAGAGATGGTTTTCTGACTGGACTGAAAACCCGCCTGGAAGAGAGTGATAACGCCTTGCCTGATCATGTAGTTAACTAGGTTAAAATGTAGTAAACTCTGACGAGAATGTTTCTCACTAAAGTGCAATATGTGTTGATTTATGTAACGTCCCGAAATGTGCCTTTACATCAATTCACGGCCCATACAAAATACTGATGTCTGCGCCACCTCGTAACTAGCTTTGAATTAACACTGAACGGAAGAAGTCGTGTGTGTGTGTGTGTGTGTGTGTGTGTGTGTGTGTGTGTGTGTGTAGGTGTGTGTGTGTGTGTGTGTGTGTGCGTGTGTCTGTGTGGACATGTATTAGCCTACTCATGTTGTGGAGACATAGATCTGTTTACACAGTCACATTGTGGGGACTCGCCTTCCTTTTGGGGACAGTCCCCATAACGTAAATCATTAGATTTTAGGGTGAAGACTTGGTTTAAGGTTAGGTTAAGGTTAGGTTAAAAGAGAGGCCGTCTACATTCTGAGGGTGTAGCTTGTGGCGTTAGTGTAAGGGTTAGGCAAGTAGTGGTTACAGTTGGGTAAGTGTCCAGGAAATTAATGTAAGTCAATCTAATGTCCTCTGAAGTGATGGAAACAGGACTCTATGTGTGTGTGTGTGTGTGTGTGTGTGTCAATTAAAACCGTGTCATGGTCCCAACTTTAAGCACTCCACACGCGACAGTTTAGGCTCAATCTGACGTCTCACTATATAGGACCATATGCTCACACGGTGGCTGAAGGGGACTTTAAAACAGTCCATTGTCCCTGGATAGAAAGTGACAGCACATAAAGAGCCGGCACCAGGAGGCTGTGGATGATTAAGGGGAAATGACATTTAATATGCAGTCCTTAGGAGCTCCACAAGGACACAGCAGTGTCCTTCCATTCCTTTGATGCAACCGTGTACAACAAATCTCTCATATCTACAGCCCTCCCTCTCCACACTATTGAGAAACGTCAGTTTGTTTGAGTGTAAGATTATGGGCTTGTCAGTATTCACCAGCGAAGGTGGAGGTGTGATAGAACTGCAATTTCCAAGCTGTAGGTTCTCCCGAAATTAGAAATCATTTCTTTCCCCATGGAAAGAGGTTACCCATTGTACGAATCACTGCCTCGCTGAACCTGGGCTAGCTGAAATGCTATTGTACTGAGAGAGGATAGTTATTTTGGCAGTCAGACTGTTCAGACTATGCTATTCAAGACTAATAGACTAATTCATGTTTTGAGCTCCAAACCCATCTGGCTCTACAGGCAGTTGATTGGTAATCAAAACTCTAAAATGACACCAGCGGTTGCTGGTAATACGCAGTCATCTTTCTTGCCCTCCAACAAAATGAGTAAAAGGCTAAATAAGGTGCAGATAAGGAGGGTCAGTGGATTACAAATGTGGGGGGGGTATTTTTCAAGTTCAAGACTTTGGCAGCATAGTGCTCTTCAATATACGTGTGATTTTATAATGTTTAAACACACAAATATTCTTCAAATATGTACAGTATCAGTTATTCTTTTCATATATTTTCTTCAGTAAATGTATTCTGAGAAAGGAATCTGCAGCTTGTAATCCATTTCCACCATTTTACACTACAGCTCATTATGCAGCATGAGCATGCATTATGTTATAGATGAGAATATAACACATACTGTACTGACTGTTTCTGTTCATACAATACAACTTTAAACAAACGAAAGAAGAAAACCAAATTCATGCCAGTATGTTATATATGCAGAGCCTATTACTGTTTAATAATTTAACTTCTTTACAAAATTAATGTTATTTTTGTTAGCCTATATGTGAACAGACTCCTAAAAAAACATGATATCCATAATGATAACTAGACACTTAACATATGAAACACAACTGCAGAATGCCGTTGGACAAGTTAATCGGTTTTGGCGCGATCAGTGTCCTGATTGGTAGAAAACGCTTGCAAGAAGCCGGAAAACAAGCATTTTGAAATATTTTCCAGACACACAAAAACATCTCTCTCAAAGAGAGGGGACGTGGGAAACCGCAGCTTTAATGGAGAATGGACTGATAAGTCTGCATTCATCATGCCAATATCATGTCTTACCCTGAGCAGTCAGAGGCCCGTCGCAGAAGATTTTCAGCCTTGAAAGCTGGATATTCCCAAACGCACATCTATTTGGGGTTGGTAAATAATTCCTAAGAAAATCATTTCCATCTCAACTATTTTTGGGGTTACTTCAAAAAGAAAAAAATAATGCTCGGCATCCTAAATACCGGAGCGCATTTCTTTTTCCTGGTGCCAGGGGTCACCAACTGATGAACCCTGCAGTATGGAACCCGTGCAGAAGAAACAGTCTATTAAATGTTGACAAAACTTTGCAGTATACCCGTGATTCACCATAGTGTATGTACAAATTAAAACACAAACAATACCTTTCTAGACTAATTTCCCTTCTCCCTAACAGTCCTTTGGATCTTTGTTCATGGCAAACATTAAAAAGTACATAAGTACTCAAAACAAAACTAGAACTCTGAAAAAAGCTGATAATTGTACTGTATCCTTGAAAAGGCTGCACTAATCAGGCTCACATTCTCAGCCCTAACATGTCAGGTGTTCTCAGGTATTATTTCTTTTGTGCTTTAGATAGCAAAGTGTATGTCAGTCAAAATACAAAGGTGCTGTAAAAGAGCAACAGCGCAGGTAAAACATATCAATTAAGAGCAGCAGGGGCAGATAACACACTGTACACTACTTTTTCAATACATAAAATTACCAACATGAGAAGGCCATCGTTCCAGGGAAGCAAAGGTGTGAGAGCCAGTTACAATAGACAGGAAAGGTTTATTGTGTTGCGCTCTCCAACTCCATTCACTAGTATATCTACTGAAGTATTATAATGTGGAAAATACCTTTTTGAAATATTTAGGTTGCACAAAAGAAAGGTTACCCAACACAAGAGTTGGCTTCACAAATGTTAATTGGTGGCCATGTACATTGTTCTATCAGTGCTACATATTGAAGTAACAGGATAAAAGGTTATCCTTTTAAAACTCATTTTCCCCACAGTAATGTAGGGAAATAGAGTTTAGCAAGGAGCTCATATTGTGAGAGGATATACCAAATGAAAATTACTATCATAGGAAATTTGATCAGAATATTAGTCCTCCATGTCTTGTATAATGATTTAATCTAGGACTGTACCCAAATCAGGAGTCCACTCACAACCGACACAATTATTAATATTTCTCATGTGCTTGTGGTTCACTGGTTCATGCTTTTTCTTATCTTATTAGCTCTTTATTACTTTTTGCAGTTATGTTTATAAGTACAGTCTGAACCAGTGGTTTTCAGGAGAAAAAACTAAATCTAAACTTTAAGGTTCTTTACACCGTGTGAAGACTGGTTGCACATAATTAATCTCATCACTAAAACACAGCTGCTGACTGACTGGACTAGCCACAACATTATATAACTTTAGTTTACTACTAGTACTACTGCAAAACCTGATTAGATAATAGCCACGCACAGAATAACCAGCTATATCCCCCCACAGCTAAAATGTCTCTCTAAAGAAAGATTAACACCATTGTGACTCTCTGCGGAAAGCAGTGGGGGTAGCTCCATTCATACGCCCTTAATGGTCACATGTCACACACAGCCAAGACCTAGATTAACTGTCACATTTTCCTTTTTTTTTATCTGAGAAAGCTCTAAACAACTGATTTCAGGATGCACCATCTCACATGTAGCTATGGTCCACAGAAGGAATAGGAAAAGTGATGTCCAAAGGTGAAGAGGGTTGAATGGTTGCTAAGTGGAGAAAGTCGGGTGAGTGAAGGCACCATGTCAGATGTGGATATGGGGTCAGAGTTCATTAACTATGTCCCCTTTCTAATGAAGCTTTTTCCGGCTGAGGGATTTTAGTAATCGCTGCCATAAGGCTAGTGAAGCATGGTGAGTCAGGAGCCGAGAAGCACAAAGCCAAAGTCAGCCCTCACAGAAAGCAGACAGTTTGGGTCAGTGTCAACGTCAGCCTTTAAAAAGCAGCAGGCAGGAACGATGCACATCTAATTGAATCTGATCATTATTTCAAAACTGCAGAGACAACCATGAGCTAATGAAACGTATATATTTGGGGTGCAAAAAGGTTCTGAAAATGCCTCTACTTGGGGAGTTGGACTCACACGATCAAGAAAATAGACCCACAGATCACAATTAGAGCCGAGTGGTTCACATGGCAGAAGAAAAAAATATTCCATGGATGATAATGATCAGAAGTAGTAGAAATCCTTAAGAGTAACTTAACAGCCCCTGCTGACTGCCAAGGATTTCACTTCTCACCTTGCTGCACCTTGTAAAAGTGTACTCCAGGGTGTATCAGTACACCATAACATCAGACATGCAGACTTAACACTTTCAACCAGATGGCAGTGAAACACTTATTTTATTTGTCTTATTTCCTCTAGAAACATCATCTACTTTTCTACTTTGTATTAAATATTCTTAATTTTTGCTCCTAAAGCCAACAGGCAATTTTAAACAATCTTGAATTATTGGTGAGGATGTTTCTCTATGTGGACGACTGCTCCTCCCATCTGTGCCGCCTTTAATGTGTGCGTTATTCAGGAGCTTGTTAATGTGCTACTTAACCATGGATGGCAACTTGCCGAAAGAGTGGTGATTACTGCAATGAAAGGAATGCTGGATACAAGATCAGATGCACATCTGTAATCTGCAACTGACATTAAGTACACAAAGTCCAAGCCATTTGTGATGTAAAAAGATGTTCAGATTTCGGCTCAGTCATTTTGTAGAACTAAACAGCAGGGGGCATATTCATCAATCTTCCTAGTACAAAGAGTTGCTCCTAGTCATTCTAAGAAAATGTTTAGAATAATGATGTTTTATAAGAATCTCCCCTTACAGTTAAGACTAGATCCTGGTAAAGTCAAAGGTTTTTCACAAAGCATTTTAGCCCTAAAACTGTAAGGAGTGTGGCGGAGGACTGTTACGAGGCTTAATAGTTTCTTAAGCAGAGGAGGAAATGATGGAAAGACAAAGCGGTAGGAGACAGATTCTCCAAACGCTGAATCACAGTAAGTTAATGAAATGTTACAGATTAGATCATGCAGGGCTAATGTTTGTGGGCCATCTTGTTAACACTATAATGCCAGAAAGGAAAGTGTTCACAACACTAAGATATTTGGCAACTGGAAAAATGCAGCAGTGATGCATGACTTAAATAGATTTGAAAGCAATCACAGAAATGGACATTTATTGATAGCACACAAAAAAAACAACCCTACCCCTATGGCATCTGGAATCAGACAAATAATTTATATGCATGAGATATGAAATGAGACTATTAGACTCTCAATGAAAACATCTTTTTTTGATCTGGTTTCCTATAGTTTAAGAAAGAATTCACAAGGACAACCTGGGACATTATGGCTGCCTGGTCAGGTATGAACTTTTGGTGACTTTGTGCAGCGTCAGGGATTAATTCCACCCCCACCGAGCTGAGTAAGTGCCCATTTAACCCAGAGAGGAGAGAGGCAGGACTGACAGCAGTAACCTAAATACTTCTTGTTTTGCAATTCTGTGTGAAGTTGTGAAATCCCTGCAAGAGAATATGGCAGGAAAGGAGGAAAACAAAATAGAAAGCAACAGAATAATGTCTTCTATCTCTCTTTGCCTACATAGGAGTCCTGTCTCCGAGTAGTACCATGTGTCTGGCTGTGTGATTTACGGAGCAGTGGCAAAGATCCATTAGCAATGAAACAACATACCCCCTATCCAGGAAGTGATTTATGTATTCAATAAGCCACCCTGGCTTTCATTCCTTACTTTCCCCTCATTTCACTTCCTTATACTTGACAGCAGCAGTAAGAAAGGTCACAGCATGGGAAGTGGAATCTGCCAAGCAAAGTATAGGTAAGTGAGAAGACAACTGCACCATGAACCTGCTGTAATGGCAGTTTGCTTTGGCAAAGAAAAGGCTACAAGGAGGCAAAGTTTTAAAGTAACAGATTTTAACTTCAACTCAAAACAGAAACTATCAGGAAAAGGAAGCTGCTTCATCATTAGGTGAGGCAACAAAAAATAATTTATTGACCTAGTCAGATTGTGTTGGGTTTCATGAAGTGTTAGGGTGCTTTCACACCTGTAGTTTGGTTCATTTGGTCCGAAACAAGGGGGGAAAAAAATCATACATTGTTGCCTTTTATTTTAGCTCTGGTTCCTGTTCAGACTGACCCTTTAAAAATGAACTGGGAGCTGTAAAGCTTAAATTCATATAGACTGATAGGTAACCTCGTTAATTGTGGACAGATTTGGTGATGTCATCCTGCATCATCAGCGGTGCTACATGGACACAATCAAATTCAAGTGAATGACAGTAAGTCATGCAGCACTTTACGACAGTGGCAAGGAAAAACATTTACCATGGTTACCAGATGATTTGCAAAGAAATTAATATATTGCTTATACAGATTGTTGTTAGATCTCTTTCTTGACATTTCATGGCCCACATGTGGACTTAATAGTAGTTTAGATGTAGGTACTGTCAGAGAATTCTGTGGTTGGTCTACTACGCTTTCAGGCCGCTAACAAAGTGCCGCAGACCGTCCTTTTCAGGTGGACTCAGGAATGGTTGTTTGGTCTGCGCTAAGGTTTGATTGACAGCTTCAAAAGCAAGCCTACGTGGACCGAACCAAACGGGTTTTCGCCACCAATTTGAGCTGATTTGAACTGAACCAAATAGGCTAGTTGTAAAAGCACCCTTACAGTAAAATCATGACAGTGTCAGCAGAGAAATCTGCACTGAAAGCAGGCAGATGAGTGAGAAGGATAAAGGACAAGAGGAGGAGCCTTGAATGATAACTTGAAAAGAGAGGAGGGAGTGCATAAGAAGAGGCAAGCTAGGACCAAGCAGCGAAATCCTGCTGACTAGTCCATCTTCAAACAGCTGGGTATGTAACATACGATATCACTGCGCAATTAATCTACAGAGGGAAAGAATGGGAAGGACAACTGAGAGAAGGGGGAAAGAGCTGGCAGAAGGGGTCAAGAAAGCAAAATAATCAGCAGAAAAGGTTTGAGGAAGAAAGAAAGCTGCTTACAGTAACTCCCATTAATTTCCGCAAAGACAGGTTTTGGAGATATTAATCCAAATAAGAGACCTAAGCTTTGCCAGCTTCTCTGCTCCGGCTTGAGCCAAAGTTTTGCATATCCCATCCAGGCAAAGATGCTTTCAATTAGAACCGAGACAGAGTTGTAATTTAATGGCCAATCTACAGGAGGAACCCAGACTGCTATTCACCACAAAATAGCTCCCAACCGAGTTCTAAATTTCGTCCAAACTTTAGCCTCACTGGTCTCTGATCTATATATCTGTGCCTAATCTTAACTATAAATAGAGACACTAATTATGGCCATTAAAAAAATATATGTATTTTCTTATTCGTGATTGCTTGCAGCTTGGCCAAATTGTTAAAATTCAAGAGCAGGAACAAGTCGTAAAAAGAGGAAGTATATGACAGAGAACAGTAGACCAGGGATCTGAATTAAAGGACTGTTACATTATAGCGTCACCAGCAGGAGCTTTATAATACATCTGAGTCAATAAACTACAGCTGTCTCACTGTCTACTGAGCCAAATCAGACACTTGAGGCTCATCCCACAGATAGCGTGAGAGAATGGGCTTAACTGGTTTTACAGAGTTTGCATTAGGGAAGAATTATACGTTCGGTGGCTTTGCCTCATCAGCTCTTTGAAAGAACCAGGGCAGAAAGAAGCAATACTGGTTTAGTTCCTTTTTTCTGTCTGCTGTGATAACCGTACCAAGATAGAGAGCTTTTACGTGCGCAAGTGTGTATGCACACCTGTGCATGTTTAACAACTAAACATCATCCTCTCACTTCTTTGCTTGAGTCACAGTGAGCTGATTGGACACATTTATTGGATGTCACAGACATTTAAGCCAACAATTAAATGAAATTGTGATTTTTAGTAAGGTAATATCAAGCCTGTTCTTTTAGCACTACACCTGTCATTAGAGAAAATGATTCAAATAATGTCCTATTGTCTGGACAGCAAGTACTGACTTACTGTATTCTATTTACTGAAGCAAATACACAGAGAAATACAAAAATGAACTCCTGCTGGGAGACTTATAATATACACTGATCAGCACTAACATTCAGGCAGCATGGGCACCCTGACCGGACTGCCGCTACGCAGCCCCATATGTAACAAACTGCGATGCTGTGTTTGTTTTGACACCTTTCTATCAGAACCAGCATTAACAATTTCAGCATTCTGAGCTACAGTAACTCTTCTGCTGGATTGGACCACGCGGGCCAGCCTTCACTCCCCACTCGCATCAATGAGCACTGACCACTGCAGACCAGGAACACCCCACAAGGGCTGCAGTTTTGGAGATGCTCTGACCCAGTTACCTCTTTTCTGATGATGCAGAAGTGGTTTCAAAGGTTCTATGGACATTTTCTTTCAAAGCCACACAATAATCACACCAGGTTTCCTAAAACACTCAAGAGATCTATCTTTTGTCCCTGTGCAGCTCTGATGTAAAAATGGCACTGCACTAACTATACATGTAACTATTTAAAGCTCTGGCTCTTATTTATTTGTTCTTGCTTAAGTGTGGATAGAAAATGTTTCTGTATTCTCAAGGAGTACAATAAGGTATTTTTGATAGCAGGCACACCTGAGTGGATCAGGATCATAAATGAACAAGTCTTAAAGCATCAACTCAAACAATTTACAAAAGTACACTTTATCCTTTATCCCTAGTAGTGTCTTTGGTTGTCTGTCTGGCAGAGACATCTGCAGCCACCCTAATACAATTAATACAAAAGTAAATGGAAGATTTATCGTGGTGCTCAAATGTCAAATACATTTTCTACCAGTTAAAAAACTGTGAAAACTAGCCTGAGCAACCAGGATCAATAATATTCAATCTGTGTTATTCTGCAAAAATGACAGATCTGACAACTTCAAGTTTCAGTAAACAGTGGATTCAGAAGAAAATCTGCTTAAAGAGAAATGCTAAGGTGTTAAATGCTGTACTGCCCCAAGAAATAATTCAGCCACAGCACCCAGTGAGTTAATCACTTCTGTAGGAGAGAGCACTCTTTTGTTACTGAATGCCTTTAAACACATGCCTCAGAGTGTGTTTCATAGACAGCATAAGAAAGCATACAGGTGACAGAAAATTGGTTTAAAAAATATCTTCAAAAGTATGATTTCATGCTGGTCATAAAAAGCTATTGCAGCCAGATAAAGGACCCATTTGTGAACCAATCAAAAACACATACATTAAGTATGTGCAGCAGCTTAATCAGAGCATAAATATCTAGCTTTGACTGTGGAAGACGTATTGTTTCATCATACTGCATGCTTGTCAGCATTTGCTGGAAAAAAAGCCTCCAGACGAAGGTCTTTCTTCAGCAGAAATGTGGTACTGAGGTGAGGCTACATTTGCATGGTTAAGTATCTTGGACAGCCCCTAGTGTCTTCAAACAGCTCCTACATCAAATGTGTGAGGATAGCGAGCAGCAAACGAGGGGGAGTACTGAACGGGGCATGCAGTTATCATGCTAAGTACTGAAAATCCGCGCAAAGTTTCACACTCACAGTAACCAGGTTATTGCAGTGGTCTGATCATTTTTTGAGGAGGTGGCCAACTTATGTGGGCAGAGAAATAATCAATAGAATTACGTGAAATAGCAGGCTGAACCACACCAAGCTGCTGTTATGAAAACCCTAAAGGTTTGTCTATTTAGAGCTCAACTGCACTGACACAGAAACAGTTGCAATGCTTTATTTACTGTACGTGAATGATTCATTTGAACTAGAGGATCTGTGGCAGAGGCATGGCAGGCAATACGATCATTTAAATGTGCTATTCCACTGTGTAGTTCAGAGGCACCTCAGTTAATGAGACTCAGTCAGTCTGGTTTTGAGTCTGACTTTCAATGCACCGCCCACTGAGTTCACATATTAGAATTGTACCACTGGGGAAAGGGTGCAGCGAGTGGAAAACAACGTGTCATTTTTATCCATATATCAAATGATATGGATAGAAGAAGAAACTGTTATCTTTTGGAAAAATATTACTAGGTCATGTAAGGGTGAAGTATTTTATCATTTGTCTCATCAAAACCTTCCGACTCAGACTAGTAGCAGCGGATCTGTGATTACGCTTCATTTCACAAATCTTGTCTCATTCCCCAGACTTCCCAAAAACACCTCAGCCTGAATCTAGTTTGAGAGTGACGTAAAAGTGCAAGTATACTCCTGAGTACCAGAGTAAGGAAAAGTCAGTTTTAGTGCCACAGAAGATTTGCTCACTCAGTTCATTTCAAATCTGTTTTCCTCTCTTGACCTGTCCTTGCACTGACCACTGTGGTAATTATCTAATCTGTGTGCTGACGTCTGCTCAACAAGGCTGTACTACAATTACTTTAAGTAGCCTTTATTAGAGATAATGGACCTTCAGCGTTAGATCACATCTAATTACAGCTACCAAATTAGGCTCCAACTAGTATCTACGCTCTACCTGAGAGAGAAGACGTCATCAAAAGCAAGAACAAACCGTGTTGTACAAGTCGATGAATTAAATGAGGACTTATCATAAGTGTTAATACAAGTGGAGGACAGGGGGAGTGTAAACTATAGACATCTCAAAAGGAATGCTGATAATAACAGATATGTGTGCACAGACATTGATAAATGGATGCATTACAACTAGGAACTGATTTGTGAATGGACAACAAGTATGTGTAGAAATGGCAATAAGATTAGTAACAGATACAGAGCCACATTTCATGAAGGTTACAATATCAAACTATGGTAATTTATTTTTATTGATAATAGCAGAGTTTGTGCATTTAGAGCAGTGGCAAAGCCAGGTTTTAAACGCCTGATTGTATGCAGTGTTTAATAGGACACCCTATTATTATTGTTAATTACTACTTCCATCATCTCCTCCAATTTGACATGTAGAAGCCTGTTAATAGTGTCAGCAGATACTTTCTTATATTAATAAATATATTTTTCAATATATGACAAACAGGCAAGTGTCAAAAAAATGACATGACATTAGGTCATGTCATTTCTGACAAAATAATAATAATAATAATAATGCAAAATAATGAAAGCCAATGCAAAATTCTAACATTTAAAGTAACTCCAATAGTATCATTACTTTTGTCTATACATCAGAGCTTAACCCCTGACCAGATAATCTTTACTGTCAGAGTAGGACGTGGCAATATAGCTGACAACACAACATATTTCGATACAGCACCACGACAAACTTAAGCCTCACAAATACACACAGCTGAATCATCAACGCTCTGGCAGAATGGCATCAAAATCTGAACGTTAAAAGCTTCAAAAGGTGCCAGGCTACTGTATTAAACTATAGCATATAGTATTGACCAGTGTTCCTTTTATTTTGTCCACCGCATGTAACATGTCATGCAAGACTGAACCACCAGTGAATGCACAGTGCTCTCTCTCTCTCTCTCTCTGGAAGAAAATCAAATTAGCTGTTCTGAGTTGGCTAATTTGCCATTTAGATAAGGATATGCCCCTCACACAGAGAGAACATTTGTTTGCATGGCTTTAGGCTGAGCCCTGGTGGGGAAATGCTGAACTACAGATTTACTGCACCAATTCAATGTACACACACTCCCACACACACACACACGCACACACACACACGCACACACACACACACACACACACACACACACACACACACACACACACACACACGCACTGCACCACACAGTCAACTTGCAGCAAATGGGCCGCTCTGTGACATCAAGACGCCTACAACTGTTTTTTGTGTCCATCACTTTGGTCGATTTTCGTTTTAGTTATAATGTTATTTTAAATATTCACAGGGCGGGGCATGCATAGAGCCACCCGGTTCTGACTGAGCTTTTTATTTGCCATGCTTCTGTCTGTACAGTGGCCCCATGCAGACGCAGACCTGTGAACGTTTGTTAGACGCGAGCTCGCCTGAGGCGGTTGGGCCAATTAGCACGGCAGACCAACCACTAAAGATTCCCGTATTTCATCGAAGATCTGGAACATTAACCAGAGTGAATTATTGAACAATTACTCAAAAAAAAAAACAAAAAAAAAAAAAACACACGACGCTATGTTCAGAGAAGCTCGGTGTTTTTTTTTTATCAGCCATAACTGCACTAAAGGCCTTAAATCGGATGTAATTGAATGCCTAGGCCCCATAGGATTCTATTAATTTATTTTTGCTTTTGTTTTTTTATTCAAGAAAAACTAATGAGTTGTTTCCTTCAGTTTGTGCAAAAATAATTAATTCGACAATAATGTAATGGAGGCAAGGGAGGACAAAGATTAAAGTACGTTTTGTTGTTTAATCCCTCTAATGACTTCAAAATCCAGACAACAATTCACATTCACAAATTTTTTTGTTTGTGGGATGATTGGCGTGGGGGGTTTGTGCAAAGGTGTGTGTGTCACTGTCAGTCAGAGACTCTCACTAACAGTGTGGGTATAGAAGCCTGTCTGTAATAAAATACCCTTGTAGTGTTTTGAAAAAAAAAACCCAAACAAAAACCCAACATTTTCCTTAATTTAATCACATTGACTCCACTATAATAAAGACAAATCTTCCTCTGAGACAGCAACTGGTGGTGTATTGTGTATCTGCACACACTTTAAGCGGAGCTGACCAGTGTGTTGAATCATACTCTAACATTAACAATATTATTCTTTATCGAATGCACACATTTAAATCTAAATATTAATATGTCTCTTTAGTGTAATATTTGATTATGCAGCATTTCACCCTGAGACACAGATGCAGACAGTGGGGTCAAAAGCAACCAGTACTACAATGAATATATATGAATATATATATGTATATATATATATATATATATACACATATATGTATATACTGTATATATATTATTCATATAGGAAGTCATAGTGTGTGCATGATAGATTCGATTGGTACTTTGTGGTACTATTTCTTTGATATTCCTATAATAATCTTAGAACCGCAGTGTCTCTGCCGTAGTCAACAGAGCTATAGTAACCTTGTCACACTGGACAGTATTATGTTTTAATACCCTTATGGTATCGGTCCCATGATCACTTTGATTTTGATGTGACATTTGGACCATGGGATATTCCATGTGTGACTGAGTGAGGATACTGTACATGCAGAGCTGCTGGGAGATGAAACGTTACTTACTGAACGATCCGGGCTCGTAATTAAAGGCTTGCTTGACTTTTTATGACCCCTGAACACAAGCAAACTTGTGGAAGTTATTCTAAGTGGAATGCGTGATGAGACGTTGACAGTGAACACTGAGCTGAAGCCAATTAGCTCCAGTGCAGACAGACTGCTGGGCGCTACAAAGGCAAGCAGAGAGCCTACAAGGTCAGAGGGGGCAGGGTACAGTGTGTGTGTGTGTGTGTGTGTGTGTGTGTGTGAGAGAGAATATAATAAGTTGTTTGGACTATTCAAACATTCAGCACAAGAAAGGCTTTTACAGATTAGTTCTATAAGAAAGTACGACAAAATGACAAATGTATTTAATAAAACTTGCTATTTCCTGTGTTTTTTTTCATTCTATTTCCACTGTGTGTCTTATGAAACCCTTCTAAAACACAAGTGTATGAGCAAGTGTACGAGTTTAATCATTTCCACCACAGAGAGGGACAACTTAACTACAAAAACGTTATAGATGCCAGCTTTTAAAAGCTGCGTGACATGTCAAATCCATTCTAGTGAGTGTTTAGTTGGCTTTATTGTGTGGTGAAAGTTTCATAATCATCTTTTCATTATGGACTTGAAAGCCAAAGGTGTTTTGATGACATTTTCTTGTTTCCGATGTTCTTGTGGGAGTGCTTGTGGAAAAGCTTTGATGTCAACCAAAGCTGGGAAATCTATAAAACACCTTGTGTTATGCTATAGAAAATTGTCAGCAGTAATGTAACGTATGCCATGCAATTTGAGGTTAATGGGCTAAAACATGTTAAACCATTGGTTTGGTTCTTTAGATGTGTTATCTTCTGAATATAGCTCACATCGATGTTCCAAGAAAGTCTGTGGTGTGGGCTGTTTTTGAAACAGTAACAAGTCAGTTGAACTAATGAGACATTTATAATACGTGTGTGAGTTTGTGTGCGTGTTCATAAGCATCCTTTCTTATAATATTAAGATAGAATACCTGAGTTGATCATTTCTACATGGACTGGATACATGGGTAAATACAAGGATTTCCCTGATGCTGTTAAGCAGAGCAACTTAAAATAAATAAAGAGGCAACAGGGAACAACAGTGACTTCTTTCAGCCTCAGCCTTGTGATCTTGCTGTTACAGGACGTTCACCTAATAAAGAACAACTGCTTTATGAGAGTGTTTGTGACACAAACTTGGTACAAGTTACTGTACCACTCATACATACATGTCAACCCCTGTACGGCCACTTATGGTTAACAGCATCATACAGCACTAAATGTACAACTTCGTTTTTGGATCAGGTTTGTAAAAGGGAGGAAAAAGAGAGATCACAGGCAAGCGACACACTGTACAAGACTATTATCTCGCGTACAAGAGAATCATTCAGCTCTCCGCGGGGTGTCAAAGCAACACATCTCGGCGGGGAGAAGATAACTAACTGAGATGATCTCACAGTATCGCGGCTTAATTTTCTTTACTGGGGAATATCTGGCGGTAATGTAACTTAAATAGGCCATTGTGGAGGAAACTGCATCATTTTATATGGGACATAAAATCATGGAAACTCACCAAAAAGGAAGATTGGCACTTAGACCTGCACAATGCGTTAAAATGGATTCTGAATGAATTACCACAAATGTTGTCCCATAAGGCCTGTACTCAGTATTTCCTCGCTCTGTGTGTGTCTGTGTGTGTGTGTGTGTGTGAAAAGCTTATTTTTCAACCAAGACTTCAGTTCCACATTGTTATTAACCTTGTACTCATATGTGAAGAGCTTAAATCCTAAATTATATGAGCAGATTTGAAAAGGCATGATTAATTGCGTGAAAGTAATTGTCCTTTTTCATGCGCGCGTCGGCGTTTGCACATTTACATCTTGCTAAAGGTCGTGCAGCAACTGACAGGTAAGGGATGAGTGTGTTATTCAAGGGCACATCAGTTGGACACATTCCAGCCACTGCTGGGATTGAACTTGCAACCTGTTGGTCACAGGATGGCCTCAGATTCAATCAACAAGAGCAGCAGCTTGAATCAAAAGTACGTAGACACCCCTGTTCCCAAACATTTGTGCACATTTTGGTCTGGGGTTGTTTTTCATGCTTTCCATTAGTTCCAATTAAAGTAAGCCTTACTGCTACAGCATCTAATGTTGTTTTAGTGCTCTTACAGCTCTGTGGTGACATTTTGGGGTGGGACCTTTACTGTTTCAACATGACAATGCCCCCCGGGCACAAAGCAAGGTCCATAAAGCATAAAGCTGAGTTTGGTGTGAAAGATTTTGGCTGGCGTGCACACAGCCATGACCTCAACTCCATTCAACACCTACTGGAAGAACTCAAATGTCGAGCCAGGCGCCAAAACCTTGTGGAAGGAGTGGAGACGGTATATATCGTAGCATTTTGTGGCCCACGTTTTTGGAATGAGATATTCAGCAATCACATACAAATGTAATGTTCCCGTGTCCACATACTGCATGGCCACATACTTGTGGCCATGCAGTTTATGTGCATTAGTCTACACACGTGATGCATTTAGGTGTCTTTTCCGCTTCTCCGTGTTTCGGACTTGTCTGTCCATCAGCCCGAGTAAACAAGAGCTATGTTAATGTGAACGTTAAGGGTTCTATTAGTGCTGCAGACAGGAAGCGGAACCACCGGGGCTTTTTCTATTTGTCTATTATTAATGAGGACTGGAGGTTAATCTACTGCTTAATCACCAGGCAACATAGAGAGTGATGCAGTGAAACAAGGATGGGGGGGATTAAAAGGAAAAGAGAGTGGAAAGAGTTAGTTTTCCACAGGAATCAAACCGAGGCAGCGAAAGAAAGAGGAGAAGAGGAAGACGGGCGTCGTGACCTCATCACCTGTGATATCAATCAGCATGTGTTTGTCCACAAATGTGGATGTGTAATTGTCCCAGTGATGATGTGTTAAAACATGAAATCATCCCATTAGTGCACCAGGCTCCTTTTTTGGCTGCAAACCCACCATACTGCCAGAGACCGCAAGCAAATATAGGCTGGAGTAACTGACGTATACCATCTGCTGCCTTTTAGAAGTAAGCATTGATCATTCTAACCTTACACTGTGAAAGATGGAAGATTGACAATATAAAACAAAACGTCATACGCATTTCTGCATCAGCATGTTTATTTTTTCCACTATGTCAGTGGATGCATGCTTGAGTGTGTGCGTGTGCACGCCAGACAAGCTTTAATTGTGTAATCCTGTGATCCGGCTGTGTTGTAATCCCCTCAAACATACAGTACAATATCAGAGATATCTGCCAGATTATATGATCTAGAGTCAATCTCTATTTATTGTTTGTATGTTGGTAAAACAATAGACAGAGAAAATCTGCCATTCACTGGCACAACTTAATATCTACTAGTAGGATGCCAGGTCGAATGAAATGCAAATAAAGCAAATCACAAAATATATTAAATTCCTCCAATTTGTTGTATTTTTCATCATCTTCATCTATGATGTGAAAAATTGGGATGATTCCATACAGACTTTCTGCACTTAACAGTCAGGTTTGGTACATTTATTTGCCCACTGTTGCCTTTTAATAATGCTTAAAAGCATAATTTAATAAAGCATAATGCCAAATAACTGTCCATGTTAATATGAAAAAAATTGAAATATGCTTCTGTTCACTCAAATTAAAAACACACCATGTCATTGTAAAACACCAGTTTAAAAACAAAATATGGGAAAATGTGAAATCGGATACCAAACCCAAGCAAGAGCAGTCCTCTGGGAAGAAACAGCTCACACTTCACTGGCAATTAATGTTCAAACACAAAAAAAAAAAAAAAACCAGCACTTTTATTTTTCAATTATTTGATTTTTAATTATTTGATATTTGTCTTAAATGCAGTTCTGCTCAAGGGCTCGCCATTATAGATAGAGGCTAGCTTTTAAAGAGGGGCCACCGGGCAAAATAGTTAACAACAGAATTAAATGGTAATAATTATTGTTCCAGAAAATAATTATTGTTCAGCTGCCTATCTGCTCCGGTGTTTAAATAACAACATGTATTAGCACTCGTTTTTCCTTCTGTGCGACGACAGCGTGTTTATATGTGGGTGTGCGTCTGTTCGAGGATGAGGTGGCTTAAGTTGAATCTCATATGCTGGACACATATAGGAGCACACACACACACACACTGCAGATAACAAATAACACAAATGTTATTTTGATCAAATATGTAATCATTTTTATAGAAAAAGATATTACTCAAAGTAATTGAGTATTTTGATTACTTTTGGTTACTTTGTGATTAGTTTGCCACCATCATTCTTTTCCACAGCAGCAATTCTCCAAACGTATCTTGCTCTTTCAAACAGCACCATACCCAAAACATATGGTTGGGTTTTACATCTGTATTGTTTTTGATGCGCTAATCTCCAACATTAAAACTCAGCATCAAAACAGCTCTTATTATTATTATTTATATTATTATTCTGCCTGATCTCTCGCTGAACTGCTGCTGATCCACTGACGCATAAATACCCTTCTACACAACAGTGTGTGAACTGATGGATTAGCGACAGGGCTGGAAGTGACATGCGGAGTATGTGACACTGATCTGACAGCGCTAATGGTGAGTCTTTGCTGTTTTTGATGGTGATGTCCCAACAAGCTTGAGTAACTTGACAAACACATATAATACGCATGCTCGTTGACATAAGTACACACACAAACACACTGTGCCTATTTAATACCTACGCAAATATTAGACGCTACAAGATGTTTTTCATGACTATTTTTGGTGGATTACCACTCCCTTCAACATTAATGTAATCTATTTTTCACAACCAAATGGCAGATAATATGAATCAAAACATTTTAATCCCAACGTTGGACACCTACTGAGGTTCATTCATATACAGTACATTATCCTTAGAATTACAAGACTTGATTACATTTTAGAGTCATAATCAGGGCAGTTATACAGTTCAATTGAATTGAATTCAGTTTTATTTATACGCTATATTATAACCATAAGTATCCATAAGTATTTTGACAGTGACACAAGGTTTGTGCTTTTGTGCTGTTCACCATCACAATGGATTTGAAAGCAATCAAGATGTGATTGAAGAGTAGACTTTCAGCTTTAATTCAAGTGGTTCGACAAACATATCACATTAACCGTTTAGGAATTACAGCCATTTTGTAAAAAAAAGTCCCTTCATAACATCTAGCAAAGTCAAGGGCGCTCTTCAGGAGGTAGGTGTATCATTATCAAAGTCTACAATCAAGAGAC
>JAVQJF010026070.1:0-34144 GCA_036023855.1 Gadopsis marmoratus | reverse complement strand
TCAGCTGTGGTTCCGGAATTAGAGCTGTTGACTTTGGAGTTGGCACCTTGGGTCGGTGTTCTGATTCCAGCCTCCTGTCCACATGTCGAAGTGTCCCTGGGCAAGACACTGAACCCTAGTTTGCACCCGGTTGTGTGTCTGTCCTGACCTGTCCCTGACCAAGACAGGACAGGGATGTGCACTGAACTTGGTCCCAGGTCACCATAGAAGGCTGACCACTGCTCCGGCTCCCCCTGGAAGAAGGATGGCCGGTTGGGTCAAAAGCAGAGGATAAATTTCAACGTGTGTGTTTGAGTTGTTCTCTCCATATGTGTATGTCATTAAATGACCGAACGGTCAAATTATTATTATCAGTATGGCCATGTGACACTCCCACACCGCACAATCCTGTACTAATCACGCAGCACCTGATTTTGTATGTATATGGCCTAAAACCTGTCTGATCATGTGGTGCTCATATTTCTTGCCCCATCTGACTTATTTTTAGCGATATTACTATTATATAGCTATATTATATTACTATATATATTATTTTTACCCATAGAAATGATGGCCAATAGTCTGCATGTCCTGTTGTGTATTTTCTATACTCCTATACTCCTTCTTTTCCCCTCTTTGTCCTTGGGTTTTTTTGGGGGGCCCTACGGCGGTAACCCAGCAGGGCGCAGCCAAAACAGTAAAAGGTTCATTCAATTCAGTCTGGCATGTGGTCCTGCATTTCTGAATGGGGAAGGTAACCGCACCTGGTATCTCTCGTGCCTCCATTACGCACTGCCAAGATTGGAGAAGATTGCTCTGCCAGAACCATAATGTGGACATCCACCATGAGCGTCCATCACTACATACCCTATCCTCTCTCCGTTTCACCCACTGCTTTTTTCTCTTTCAACTACTCGTCCAAGAAAATCGATGTGCGTGTGTGTGTGTGTGTATGTGTGTGAGTGTGTCCATGGATTCTCCTCCTCCCAGTCTGTCCTTTATGGAATAAGCCATCACAGGTCTTTATCTCTCTTGTACTCTCTGTCTCTCTCTTACAGTATTGACTTTCCTTATCATGACTGAACCAACTGCTTGCCCCCATATGCCATACCACTTTCTCACTCTGACTGCCCCAACTCTCTCTCTCAGCCCCCCCTCCTTTGGCTTACTTGTCAAGAGTCTGAACATTTTACCTATATCCAATGGTTCTGCGTAAATTGGGCCCAGACTAGGAAATAAGCTATATTTCTTAATTAGATTTAGCCCATCACCACTATGTGTTGTGCCTTATGACTCAGTCACATTAGCATTTATAAATAAGTCGTCCATTAACCCCAGGGTTGGTGGTTTGATCCCAGCTCCTCCTGCCCACATGTCGAAGTGTTGGCTAGACACTGAACCCCGAGTTGCCCCCGGCAACTGCATCCCCATCGGTGTGTGAATGGGGTGTGAATGTATGTTTGCGTCCCCTAAATGTGTGTTTGTCTGCTCTGTGATTGACTGGCGACCAGTCCAGGGTTTTCCCCTGCCTCTCGCCCAATTTTAGTTGGGATTTGCTCTTAACCCTTCGGGATAAGCAGTATGGAGAATGAATGAATGAATAAGTATAATTTTGGACTGAATTAAATGTCCAAAATGGGGGGCAATATCCAAGTAGTCACTATATCACCAAGCTTCCAGCACCACCTATTTTACCTCACAAATGAATTCCACTGCGCTACTTTCTGGTGTGGCTGGACACTTATCAGGCTGTTTTGGGAATTCGTTACATATATAAAGTAATTGTGTTTACATTCTGTCATTCTGTTATTTTGTGATTCAGCCTGGCAAGGGGAAGGTTTGCACTGTAAAATTGCTTTCCACAAGACAATTTTGTATACCGATTTAAAAATAGTTCTGAGTACTGAGCCTTGCAATCATTATTTACCATAAGTAATTATTCTTTGAGTGATGACCATATCGTGAAGGCTTACATTGGTAATGGCTTTGCTAAGTCAGAGAATATAAATTTGTCTAGTGTCACTGAAAAGCAGGATGTTACTGAGGCTTGGCACCTGAATATGCAAGATTAGGTCGGCAGCTTCATTGCTATCAGTCCAATGTCCTAACCCTGCATTCTCCAAAATAGTGCCATGGGTTACAGACGCACACATCCCTTGACCTTCTTTCCCCAATGTCCATGCCTTGAAGACCACCGACACATTCACCCACCCATCCATTCACCAGCACTCCCTCCCCTGTTTTATCTGTCATGCCTTGGATTAGATGTTGCTGGGCAGATTGGTTTGCCGTCTGCAAGGCATGACTTGAGCCTGCTTGGTTTGCTGTGCAGCAACCGAGATGCAATGCACGGTGACACTCACGCATGGGAAGAGGATGTAATGTTTTATCACTCGGCTCAGTACAGGAATCAGCTGAGGGATTTCATTAAGCACTGCTCGTTGTAGTTTATCTTTATGTGAGCATGTTGTGTGGCAGTATACAGTTTTTCATAGCAAGAGCAAAACAAGGTAAAACCTTACTCATTTAAAAAGAAAAATATTGTGCACCTCTGTATGTAGATACCAATGTGACAGATGCATAGACATATACAAACTGTGACTATAAATCCACACTCAGACCTTTATTGTTGAACAATATAATGTATCTAAACCCAAAGTATTAAGCTGTCCACCACATTGGGTCATTATATTAACAGTTAAATGCAGCAGAGGCGATAATGTGGTGCAAATTACAGCACACTTGATTTCCTGCACTGCCCCTAATGGCTCTGAGCACAGTCTTTTCATTGCACAGTAAAGTTTAATAGCATTATTAAATGGGACAAAATATATCACCGCATGCATGTGATGTAAGAGCGGATCTATTTGCATGGGCAAAGTAAACAATGTGTTTAATGGATTATTGGCATGCCAAAGGTATAACAGCTCTGTCAATGAAACTCCTAGGTCCTAAATTGTATCACTATTAGGTTCAGTGCTAGCAATCACTAATTCGAACACAAATATGCCAGAGAATAAATGGACGTCACTTATATAGCACTTTTTCAATCTTGGCGGTTCCCAGAGCACTTTACAGATTAGTCTCATTCACACACATTCACACACTGATGGTGACAGACCTGCCATGCAAGGTGCTGGCTTCCATCGGGAGCAACTTCGACAGGAGGAGCTGGAAATCAAACTGCCAGCCCTGGGATTAATGAACAGCCCTACACTGATCATGTAATAGTAAATGTGGGCAATTCTTATCACCATATCAGGGAAAAATCAATGATAAAGTAACTGTGCTATTCAAGTGAATAAATGAATCATCTATGAAAAATTAAGAAAATAAATACTGGCTTTGTTGGATCAGTGGGCTACAAGGCACATAAATGCACCCAGCTATAATCCCAGGATGAGAAAGTTCTGCAGTCTGGAAAAGATATTGAACCAAATCCTTTAAAGGCCAGAGATTGAGAGATTTCATCAACTAAAAGGACAGTGTGAGTTCCTGTAGAAAATAGAAACAGCAGTATGACTCAAAGGACAACTCAACGCCTCAGATGAGACACAAAGGTTCAGAGACAGTTCACTCACTGACACCCAATAATCAATGTGCTTTAGCTTGACGGCATCAGATGAGTTTCTGGGGCACTGCACATAAGACCCACACCGTCAATAAAAACAACTTTACTTTGTCCTCACAAGTTCTGTCATAGGTCAATAAAGAACAGTGTGTCAAAGGTTTCTTTTTGATTGACTCTTTCAGATAATCCTGTAAGACTACATCCAGTATTATCTTTCATGAGTGCGGGAGTGTTGTTCTATTGTAAGATTTCACTCTAATACAAAATAAATAGGTCATACTTCATAAAAATGCATTTGTAATCAAGTTGTCAAGCAGTATTTTAGCTTTTTATTTGTTGCATCTTTGCACAAATTTGATTTTTGTATGCAATTTGCCCACTCTTCATATTTTCTTGGACATTTTTTAATCTCGTTCTAGATGGATTTAGTGAGGAGAGCACAGAGAGCCAATGAAGCATTAACACAACGTGTCAGTATGAATGTAGTTCATTGCCAAAGGATAACGACTCTTTGAAAATGAAGCTGAATTATTTCTATTTTTCCAGCGATGAATACAGAAGTGGGTGAAATAAAAGGAGTCTATCCTTTGCATTTTATTGCCACTGCCACACACTGAGAAGCACACTCAGCTGACTTCATCTCAGCATTCATACACAGGGACCTCAGCACACTGCTTTATTTTTTTATCCCAAAGGCTCTTCTGTGGCTTAGAAACATTCCATTATGTATCGACTCACCCACACACAATGTTTCACACACACATTGGCACTACTGCATGTTTTCATATGTTTGACCTTGACTTAAAATAAAACAGTGTACATCTGTGTGTGTGTGTGTGTGTGTGTGTGCGCTTGACAGTGCTGCTTGTCAGTGAGTGACTTGGCTGTTGAGTTGTGTTTTTACAGGCTTCACATATTTACATGCTCAGCAGCAGGGAGACTTAAAGACAAGAGCGAGGGGGTGGTATTGAGGGGAGGGGAGGGTGAGTTACTTATCATTTGATGATGCCTCTGTTGCATAATCCCACGCTTTGAAATGCAGGGAAAATGCTGATGAAGCCACGGAGCAGAACAATTGAAGACAGAAAGAGAAAGGGAGAGGCAGAGGGGAAGAAAAAGGAGAGACTGCCCTCTTCTTTGGTGTATCAATGTAAACTCCTGACAAGGCAGGCCTTCCCTTCTTCACCAAGTTTGTGTTTTCCAGGCTTGCATTTTGACTGGATCAGCATTCTGATGAAAGACTGCGATGCCCCAAAGCTCTGTTTGAATCCCTCCTGAAACAGTCAGCATTTGTCTCTTTTGATAATATGCAACTTCTGCCGTGCACCTGTAGAGAAACACATGGGATGAATTCTCATCCTTACAGCGCAGGAAATTTACTTCTTGACCTCTACGAAACTAGTTTTAAAGCATGTGAAATATATGTGAAAACTTAAAATCCACCCAAAATTTGGCCAAAGATTAGAAAACTAGAATGCCTATAACTCCCACTGAATTCATTCAACTTCAACTTTCTCTCTTCTGTCGTACCCTTTTTTGCTTCCTTTCATCCTCTGCATCCTTCATGAGCACCAGAATCCTTTGGATCAGGTACAGAATAAACCGGAACATGCAATGTACTTCAGGCTAGCCCTGGTACACCCAGACTCAACCTGGAAAACATTAACATCTCAAACCTGCACTACTTCAAATCTGTTCTCCCCTGGACTGGAGGTATCGAAACAGCCTACGGCTCTTTCATACTTCTGTTGTGTGTGTGTGTGCGAGCGTGTATAGTGGTGTATGTAGCATGAAAGGATTTTCCATTTGCAAATTACTTCTGTGAAAATGGGTGCTGACCAGCTGGTACCTTATGTTTATCAGGGCCATGAACAGCAGGAAACCCTGGCAAGTGTTTGCTGTTTTACATTACCAAACAACAATAGGGAGCCAAAATTCTTGTCGGTATTTCTGTTATTTACACTCTACAACAAGCGCATGCACATGAGAATACGATTCAAAAGGAGGTGTGATGGTGCATATTTTTAAGTCTGCTCCATTCAGATTCTAATTGCCATTGAGATTGGAAGCTGCGTGAATGAATACCAAGGACAACTAAAGCAGCCAGATTATATTATATACTATTTTAGTCTTTGCACTTGAGGTTTTTTCTTTGCTAAAATGTTATACCCTGTTCAACTTACCTATGCTTTTGTCATGTACAACCACAGATTCATCTCCACTTCCTCCCACTGTACAAAAAAGAAGCCAGAATAGCTCCCATTTTGCGCTGGTGATGTCATTTGGAGCCAGAGTCTGCGCAGTAGACTATAGTAGCCTATACAACAGCGGGAACCAATCACAAGCACACTCACAGATGTCAAACGTGACATTACACCCTCTTTTTATAGCATCAAATAACCAATTTAAACCAAAGGTATCATGCTGATGTTTGTTCAAGTGCTCATTTTTCTGATAAGAATTGCCTAAATTGACAGAAACCATTGGGAAATTTTTTATTTGTCTTAGATTTTTCAGTTGGGCCCATGTCCCATCTGCTAACATGGAAGGGGTGGGGTTTACGTATACTGCAGCCAGCCAGCAGGGGGCGACCGAGATGTTTTGCCTACACATTTGGGAGCTAATGCAAGCTAATCCGTGCTCGTGAGGTGCGAACAGCTGCAAACAGGTAAGCATAGAAAGGTAAAAGGCATTCTTTACTTAACTCACTGCCTCTGTTTCTACCTGTACTCATTTCACCTGCAATACTTTGATCTGATCTGCTGAACAAATTGAGCCAAATTTATGTCCATATATTTTCGTCCATATTTTATTATGGAAGAATAGCATGGCTAACATAGTTTTGCTGACTCATTGGCAAACACACTGCATTTTTTATGGGTTTTTCACTATAAAAGCCTCCTTTCGGTTCACTGTTGGAAAATGTCTAATACACAGCAGCAGCAGGGATTGTTTGGCATGAGAAAATACTTATCACATCTCAAATACACCTTTGAAATAGGTGTGCAAGCAATTAGTGAACAGTAATAGGGCTGATAGCTGGAAGTACGAACAGGAACGTAGGTGTGAAACTAAACTCTAAACCACAGAGATTCAGTTACATTCAAGCTACAGTAATGAGACTCTCTTGTCACCAGCACAGCCACATACTGTATGTGAAGTTGATCGGTTAAGCACAAGACATGGCTTTGGTTTGAGGTAATGGATTCCACTCTTCGTTTCAAGTGCTATCGCATCAAACATAATGATTCTGAAGCTCAGTTGGAGCCGAGACTATTCGTAATAGCCAATAGGAACGTGCTGTCTCCGAAATTACTTGTGATTGGCCAAAGTCCAAAGTCAGAAGTAAAAGTCAGAACACTTTATAGTTATAAGATACTGGTTAGTATGGAATATTTGCCCAATGACAGTATAAAATAATGCAAATTCTGTTTACCCCACTTTTGAGAGATTTTAAAAAACACAGACACAATTTCTAATGGATGAATTTCATCAAATTTACAATAAATCTGCACCCCCCCAAGAACTTTTTTCTTCTCCTTACAAAGCACTGCATAACTGGTAGCCACCAGCACTTAAAAGTTGAATCTGCAAATCTAACTATCTAAATCTAACTGCTCATCATTGAATTAAATATGCAATGAGAAACATACACTGGGATTTGTACTGTCTATCCAATGATATGATTGAGCAAACTCACCAGCCTGTGAACCACTTGGCAAGAGACTGACACATCGAAGTGTGAGGCAGTCCCCCGATAAGTGAAGCTAGCGTTTGTTTGAACATTCACTCATTGCCTCCCAATAGCTGAATTAAACACCAACTGGGAATCGACTCAAGGCATTCCACAAACAGAGGCGACCTGATCCCCACCTGTTCCCTCAATGAATTCATGCCTTTTTTCAAAAGAATGCAAATCAAGGTGACTGTCTCCCAACAAAATGATCCTATCAAAGGATAAAAACAATACGGTAGCTGAAGGAAACTGGAAGAAATTGTTGTTTGTGGTTCTCCAGCATGAAAAACATGGAGTGAAACAGAATGATTGCATTGGAAGGTTAGCCCTTTCTCCTGTATGTCCCTTCGGATGAAATACTTGTACCTGTTTTATCACACACATTTGGCTTTGCACTCTACCTGCAGTCCAAGTGTTTAGTATCAAACATTCCTCTGCTTTGCTGTAATTTCTTTCATTTTCTTGCCCCTTTCCTTCCATTCAGTTTTCCTGCATGCCGGGGAAATGAAAACAAAGGTGGAATCCGGCGATTGAATTGTTCTTCATTCATGCTGTCTTAAATATGGAGCCGTCAAGTGTAAACTGAATTCTGCAGCTGGTCATCACAGAGACCTCGCGTGGAGATGTTGGATACCATTGGGATACCACACAATCCCACACTTGTTACTGGCACATTTTCCTGCCATTCAAATCCAAACACACCTCTTCTAAACAGTCCTCAAAGGAACAGGATGTCATAAAGAGAAGAAAAGTCTTTTTACAGCCTTCAGCCTGTTGACTGAAACCGGCGTCTATGGAATGTGGGTGATGTTTTAACACCCATTATGAATTATTTTGTTCTTTAGTGGGTTCCCAGGTTGTTATGTGCTATAGACTGGTTCAAATATAGATCTAGGTTAAATGCTGAAAGAAGTCATCAGCATTGCAAATGTTAATTACAGATATGAAGACAGCAAACAGCTCCTTCATAATGACCTCCCCTGGGCCTCTGCATGGTTATCCAGCAGCGTGCTAATGGTGTTACTCCCAGTCCTCTGTGGATTTCCTACCACCATCTATGAAACCACATAAACATTATCAGAGTAAACACTGAACATTTACATATTCATCATTGCAAACATAACCTAAAATAGTACTATAACATTGAGATGAAAGTTTTAAGATCCTTGAACATCAGAGAGTTTATATAGAGACAAACAATGTGCCTAGAAGACAATGTTGCACATGTAATGGTGTTATTTCATTTGATGCAGGCAGCAAGCTAGCCAGACCTCTACTGTTGAAGAGAAATTCTGGTTTCATACAACTTGGGTCTTGTTTTTTTGTTTTGACCAATCCTATTGATAATAATGACACTAAACTCACCAGCATAATTGCTGAGCTCTTGGAACAGGGAAACATCGCAAATTAAAAGTCAGACGGGGCAAGAAACAGTAGCAGTCACATGGTGAGACAGGTATTTAAGCAACCTACAAGTTAGCTAAACTTATTAGTCAGAGCAAACAATAAAATTTTGACCCAAACCCAGACCATGTTCTTAGTTAAAGGTTGACCCACTGTCCTTTTTGTGGTTATGCAGTTTTTTCTGTGGGAGGAGGGATGTGATGTTGCCATTTTCACCGGAAATAAAGAATGATTTTGGTTTGTATGTTGGTAACCGATAGAAATGATGGGCTAAACCATATAAATGTAAGACAAAAAAGACAAGGTGAAACATAAGAAAATCTTTGTTAAAACTGTATTATTCTCTTTTTTGGCCACCACAAGCTGTAAATACAACAAAGTTGTTATGGCAAATGTGATAGCAAAGAGTTGTCTATCAAGCACACAGAACAATACTACTATTCATTTGGAGTCATGATTGTGTGCAATATTCACTCTCATTTTAGCTCTGCTTTGTTCTCCACCAGCTCCTGAGAAAGAACATCTTGTCTTAGCTGCTAAATGCTCTACAATATTCATCGGCTAGTTGATAACGTTTTCTGGTATCTTGTTTATGATGCTTACCATATACTGAAATCCACAACGGTATATTAGGGTCATTGTAGGTAAAAATATATATAATTACGGAGCCGTGGAGAAAATAAAATCTGAGAAAAAGAACTTGGATGATTAGCCTGGATCTGCTTGAGTTTTCTGCCTGTTAAAAGGCAGTTTTTTCTTGCCCCTGTCGCCTAGCGCTTGCTCATGGTGGAATTATAGGGTCTATATATAGAGTCGGTCTAGACCTGCTGTATATTAACAAGTGCTATGAGATATCTCTGTTATGATATGGCGCTATATCAATAAAACTGAATTGAATTGAAAAAGCATTAAACCACTAAACACACATAAAGTAAAGTGATGTGGTTCTTTGAAGAATAACACAATTTTTCTGGGGGGTTTTCTCGTAAACTTGTGACTTTAGATCTCAGAGAATATCCAAAGATGTTGAAAATATCCAACCTCAACATCTGTGAGATTAAAGTCGTACATTTACGAGAAAAGAAACGTGGATATTCTCTGAGATTATTCTTAGAATATTGCCCCCTCCACAGCGCTGTAACTTAACTTTTTTTTTTGCAATGGCCCTAATACGCTGTCGTAGAAATCATAAAGTCCCCTGAATAATAATGAAGACAGCTGCCTGCACTGACTGAAAATGACACTAATATGAGCAGTGAGAGAGAACCTAAACATTAAAGGTCCGGCTCATAAAAACCAAATCAATAAGCTGAAAGAAGCTAAAAGGGAGAGTTGCAGAGTTGGGTGTTAAATCTCTGTGAGATCATCAATACGAGTGAACCCTTTTTAAATTACACAGCAAATTGTTTAAATAAAAATATTGATTGGAGCAGCTTTGACATGCCTGTGCACATCTGAGGCACAACCACCTCTTCAGGGCATTCAGAAGACTACACGTTTACATTTCAGCACCTCCTGCATTCCCGCCAACCTTTGTGCTCTTCCTTTTGTCCTCGCTTCATGGGGAAAGCTATCTCGACAGTAGGAGATAAGCATCGACCAGCTCAGAAGCGCAAGAAACAGGTAAGAGAGAGAGAGAGTTTTAGAGTACACACACTTCCCTCGCAGCCATGTCTTGTTTGTACACTATGGAGGTGGCAGGATCTCATGTTTCACCAGCTCTTGTCGCGTAGCTTTTCCGCTACACCGTCTGCTGCTGTCATCCCTGTATACCCAGTTGTTAAGAACAGCATGCAATGTGCAGTTGGACTGCTTTGCATCTTTCAGGTGAAGGTTTGTGCTGCTATAAACAAGAGAAAGAGGGGAATAAATCAGACAGGCAGAGTCAGGCGCAGGGTCTGCTTTTCCCTGGTTGTTTCATGCCCCATTCTTTGTCTAAGGCCTTTCCCTCTCTCTCAGCCTCTCAACTGATGTAACATGACTCCAGCCTGATGTCTATCATGATCCTCATTACACCTCTGTTGTCCTTTCCCAGGCCCATAAGAGATTCTCTGTCTCAGGTGGTCCTTGTCTCCCTCCCTCACCCCCTCCATTCTTTTGTACTATCTCCATTTTTTACAAAATGCCTCTCCTATAAAGACATGAGACAGCTCACATGAATCCAAAAAGGTCAAGATTCTAGTACTGTCATGATACCAGAATTTTGATTTGTTACCTATCGCATTCTAGCAAATCTAGCCCAGCTGGGTTGCAATGACATTTGTGTGTCAGTTGTTGTAGCAGCAGTGGCAAGAGTGATTTGTTAAGAATAGAAGAAATCTCAGGTTGTAGCCAGAATGGCTGAAGAGAAAAAGAAAGGGATGGTGTGTATAGAAACTCCAAGTACATGACAAAATATTCCCACACTATATTTATTTTAGAAGCGATGTCTATGACGTGTGGTGCAAAAACTCCACAGAGATTTAAGTACTACTTTAATTCAATGACCCCAGACTTCTGAATGAAAAAATGAAAGCCACAATTATAAGATACTGAAAAACAAACACGAATGGCGCATCTCACACAGCTTAATCTTCAAAGACGTACTGCAAACTTGACGGAATCACTGCAATCGAAGGCGCTCTCCCCATGGCAATCAAAGTCCTCTCCCAGAAGTTTGAATGGTCCGTGATGATGATTAGTTGACCATAATGCGGATTCAAGGAGTGGATGCAGATGTGGCTAATTCTAATGGAGCATGGAATGCTGATTGTGTGGCACCAAGTGCTAGCAGCTAATCAATACAGTTAGCATTGCTAGCCCTCGTTTCTGCATTTGAGGGCTCAGCACCTGTGACTGCAGCCCTGCGCTAATTTCAGCTTGATTATCATCAGCGCTCATCTGTTTCCTTGCATTCCAAAAACTCTCCAATTAGAGGACTTTGGTGCTGTTAAATAAAAGTATACAACAAAGTATGCAGCAGTGTACTTTATATAGCAGGGACAATTATGTCAGTGTGGGATTTTATATGGAAACCTTTTACAAATGTAGTATTTAGTAAAGGTCTGTTGAAATAATATATGCAATCACACATTTTCTGAAGAGAAACATGACTTGCTGAACTTGCATTAAAAATTATACCAGATTAAGTGATAGTCATGTCCGTGCAGGATGTTATTCAGTAATTATTCAGTTCTACTCTGTGTGATGTGTCACAGATAATATCTAGAAACCTGAGGCTGCAACTTTGTAAATATTTCATTGCTACAACATAGTCTTCTACTCATATTCATGCATGGTGGTGTTTACCATTAATGACATTGTTTTCAACAGACTCGTGTTTTGTATTTGGTGAGAGCATAGGAATATCATTTGAATAGCAAAAATAAGCACCTCTACACGGGTCTGTACAATAATGTATAGCCATCACACGTTGGCTATGTGAAGACAGTGCTCGCGGCTATAATTTCCCAGCCTTTGTCTTACCTCTTTTGAAGCAGGAGACGAGCCAGAGAATGAGTCCATTAATGCAGAACCTATTTCTTCCGAATCAAAAGAAACACCCCACCCAATGTAACGACAACCTCTTTCCTTTCGTTTCCTTGCCTCTGGTGCTTTCCTTTTACTCATCACAAGAAAGGAGGTCATGAAGGTCGTTGTGTACAGTAGAGTATTGTGTAGAGTCAATGCGTGTGCATTCAGATATGGAAGATATGGAATGTGTGTGGCAAAGTACTTACTATATTTCACAATCAAACTGGTCAAATGACCACCACAGATTATAAACCCATTCTATTTTGTTTTCGGTTTTTGATATATTTGGCACTAAGCAGTTGCCGAGATGTTTTGCACGACACATGGAGCTTCTCTCACTGGTGCTGATTCAGTCATGGTAAATATCCATATCAAAACAACATATTTCACTATTGCTAGAAACATAAAACACAAAGGTGCTTTTGGTGTATAAAATGGTAAACGTAATTGCTTTCCTCTTTATTTCTGAAGCCTTGCTTGTGTTTAGGTAAGTCTGACATTGGGAGGGCCATTCAACATACCTTTAGAGGTCATTTTTGGTTCTCCTTCTATTTTCAACATGGTTTTCTGTCTATATTGAGCAGTTCATCTTCTGAGACACTAATTAAGGCATTACATTATATAGGTCAACAAAACAGAAATGTATCCACAGTATATAAAAAAGAAGACTATATTTTACCTAAACTATTATCTTTAATCAGGGCCACGTGACGTGAACTAAACTCCTGTGCTATTCAGCTCTACCCTATACTTTTTGCACATGGTCACCTGTTGTGGGAGTTTGTGCTCAAACCACTGATGGTTAGCCATGGTGGCTGGAGTCCTAATTAAGCCAGTGTGGAAATATCGTTTGCCAGCATCATAATGATGTTAATTGTTTGCTTCGACCCAGGAAAAGTGCATCATGGGCATAATGGGATAATAAGAAGCTCTAATGTCACCCCCAATGGGATAGCACCTGATAATTACGTACTGAAAGCTATATTTAGTCACATTAAGCATATATACATGGTTGGATGTTAGTTATGCTCCAGTGAATTTCTGAGCAGTGTTCAGGCTGTTTGTTTGTCTGCATTGCAGTTTATAGGCTTTGTCTAGAGAGGAGAGAGAAGAAGAGAGAGGTTCTGGAGGCGGGTGGGGTGGGGTTGCCTTTCATATTCTCAGCATGAGTCCTGCAGAAAGTCATTAGCCATGACAATAGTATTTCTGCTCTATTTGTCTGGCATATTTTCCCATCTGGCCTCTGAAGTGTTGCCATCCTCAGTCCGAAGTATAAAGAAGTGTCCCAGACAAACAACTCTTTCCCCCATGTTATAAACATGTCATACCCTCTGTCTGAGGATGTGTTGGGAATACACAACTACCACGTTAATATGATAAGGCCACTGAAGGCAAGAAACCCCTCTGCAATGATTGTCTGATTTCAAAATAGGTCTTGGTTTGAAATCTTATCCAATGCATTTTGAAATGCAAAACATCAGCATTCAGTGTCGCATGGTTGGAAACCATTGGAGATATTGTGTCTATACTGCAGTGTGGAGCTTGTCATTAAGAACTGAACAATGCTGTGTATCCTTCACATGGAGCAGAATGAAGGTGTCTGTAGTACCTGGTGAAAACCTGGAAATAACTTTCCAATTGTGTCTGCATTGAACTCAAGTAATCATGTTTCATTGCTCTCCAACAATTAAACAGCTTTGGGACAATTGAGACGCAAAAATGGATCCAAACAAAACACTTGGCAAACTACTGTAATGGCCCAATCCTATCACTGAAAGCCCACTACGTGGGAAATATTCTAAAATGGGTGGGAGAGCATCTTTCCTCCCGTCTCTCCTTCCATGGCTTGTTTTTGCTTTTCACTCTGTCTCCTATTAGCAGTTGATGAGAGTGGGAGGAAGAAGGAATGTTTTCTGGCACAGGGGTCCTTTTGTTGTCTTGGTGACTGCTTCTCAGCAATCTTAGACAAACCCAGGGCCCTAATGCATCATCACCCTGGCTCCCCAGGCAGTCAGCACGAGATTCTGATCTGATTCTCTATACAGCGTCATCCTGTTCCACAAACACAACCCAGAATGTACCACAGTCGCCATTAACTCCAGAAAATCCTCTTCCTGGCAATCATCCAGCACCTTAGCATTCACCAGCAATGGTCCTGTGCTGTCGTGCACATGTCCAAGCTCATCTGCAATTATTTAAGTGAAGATTGTTTTTCAATGTGTGCCCACTGGCTTTGAAGTGCCTGTTCTGTATGCTTTAAATGTCTGTGTTTTCCTCCATGACAAAGCCTCCTTCTAATTTTTGTGGCTGTGTGCAATTTTGGCAGACAGCCTTCAGATTTACATAGCGAAGTGGCCCACCTGCTCTGTGTTTGTCAAGCAGAGAGGGATGGATACAGTGTCTTTGTTTAAGATTGTAGATTTGATTAGAAGATTACTAATTCATCCTTACAAAGCTTGGGTTACTTGAGTACTTCATGTTTTTGGATTTATAAAGATCTTGAATTTCTATTCCTGTGCTGATGTAAGTAGATAGCCTTATCTAAATATCGCTATCCATAAAAGCTACAAAAGACTTTGCCGGATAATGATTCAAGGAAGCACAAGACAAACATTGTAATAAGTTTCCAATAAACATGCTTCAAGTTATGGAAATGCCTCCATTAACTCTGGAATGCAGAGTTCTTCTCCAGTGTCTGGCTCCCCAGCCTTGACTATACCTGTTACTACTCCAAATGTGAGACCTTTATTCATTGTTTTTCAACCTAATTTCTGTTAGTGTTTCCTGCTGAGAACACACACCAACACACACTCACACATTCATGCATGCGAATAGCACACGCTTAAACACACACAGAGTTCCTCTGGCATTATGAAACATTTCCTGGTAGGGTTAGTGACTGAGGAAGTGTCACGTAGATCATTTTCTCATTTCTCCTTTTGATGAAAGCTTGTTTGGAGACCCCCCGCCCCCCATCCTCTCTGAACGCAGAAGGTAAAGTGACTGGAGTGAATGAAGACGCTCAACAGGATATCATAGCTGTCAAGGCAATATTACATTCTCTGAATTGTTTCTTGGACCATTGTTAAATTGAATAACACTGCAACCGAATGATCAACATCATCTGCATACAAATACATATTTAGAATTTGCAAGAATTTAATAACCAGACTTTAATTGTTAAAGTTTGATTATAAATGGCTACAGATGTCATTACTGATGCAGTCTATTGCCTCCAACCCTTGTTTGAACTATATTCAAAGTCAAAGTATCGAAATAATCTCCTGGAATGTGAGCTGACCTATTCTCAGTAGCGTGTGGAAACCAATTCAGTCCTGCTTCGCCGATATGTGACGTGACTCCAGTCTGGAAGGGGTGGACAGAAATTAACTAAGAGATAAGGAGGTCCAGACCCAGCCGCCTACTGCCCATCACAGAAAGGTAAGACGTGTGACAGATCATAAAATTAACAGGCTGCTCTTTTTTTTTGACATACAGAGCCACTGCACAAACAGAACTGCTTCTCAGAGATAGCAGGCTAGACCTGTGTTTGTGTGTGTGTGTGTGTGTGTGTGTGAGTGAGTGTGAATGTTGGTTTGTGCTATTTGACAACAACATTTTTTTTTTATTTAAAGCATACATACATTGCCATTCATCAATCATTTTCATAATTGAATAATATGTTTTCCAACAAAACATCCCAGAGCCCAAGATGATGTCTTCAAATACAGTTAAAATCCCAAGACATTCAATTTATGATGTACAACAGAGAAAAGCAACGTCGTCACATTTCAGAAGCTGGAACAAGCCATTGTGTAGTGGTTTTGCTGACCAATAGATATTGTCATCCCTAGAGCCACGCCTCCAGCATGATAAATCCAAAGTACCGACACCTGTTTACTGTGAAGAAATTGCAGATGTGCAGATTGTGGCTTGCCTGGCAACTACAAATTTTACTCCATAGCAATGGCTCAAAATGTGACAACCACAGTGACTGCAACCCACAACCAACGGATGACTTGTAATGACATCTCAGTAGGAAACCTCTCTAAAAGCCATGTCATGCCTGTCAAACTTGCATGATTTGTTTTTCTGTGAACTTTGCAGGTTTGTATTGTTCTTACATTAAATTTGAAATATAAAAAATGTTTAGATTTCCAAAAAAACGTTTTGGTGTCAGATATTTTATAACATTATGGTAAACGCTGTTTGGAGGGGGCCTGGGAAAAGTTTCTCAGGGCCCCCCCAGACTAGAATAGTATGTGAAGACTACTCCTTGTACCTGGACAGAAGCAGGAAGGTTTTTAACATTCACTGAGGCAGCCATAGGTGCCATCCGACGGACATAATTTAAAGATATCCATCAGCCACGTCTTCTCTCCTCTGAGCTGCTCATCAGGATGACCAACAGGCCTCAACCATGGCCATCTCTGCTCTGGCTGATAACCTCTCACAAAGCAGGGCGCCAGCGTCACCGCTGGCCAAAGCAGGGCACTGTTTGGAGCACATTTTCTGCTTGGATGGACCCAATATTTTTGGAATTCTATTGACTCTGCTGCTGCTGCTGATCTGAGCAAGGGGGGGGGGAATGAAATAAGGTGGCAACCTGCATTCAGATATGGAAGGTAAGATTGTGAGGAGTGGTGAAGCGGGTGGGTTTGGGCTCCAGAGGGTACAACCTGTGCTTACACTGTGCTTACCCTTACACTGCTGAAATTTCAAATATGCCCTTTTAGCTCAGTTCAAATGTTATTATTTTTATCACATGCAGTACAGTACAAGTCCCGCTTGCTTGTCTGTCACTCACCTCCCACAATCTTATTCAGTCATCCTTTTTCTTATCTAGCTCCTGGCTTCAGGAACACCCTCCATCTGTCTATATACTGGATGTCTTTTTTAATTTCTCTCTCCATGCTGACTGGCTGACTGACAATTAAGTTCCAGCAGAATGTGTTTATTCTGATAAACATGATTTAATAATTCCAAACCATATCACTATTTACGTGCTAAATGCCTGGTAATACCACAGATTGAGACTGCAAATTACATCTGTGTACCCTTGCAAAATCGTGATGTTGTGACTACTCATAGGGCTACTTGATGAACTACTGAACCTTTTAACATACTAAGTAGTTTTTGTTTGTACATATGTTATGTGGCACATATGTTTTAGGTACTGTACATATTCTGTTAATAAAGTTTAAAAAACTACTATAGCTGGCAGGCTAACTGCCAAAAGTCTAGTAAGCTGGGAATATGTTACCAGTAGTCAATAACAATCATGGATGTATTAAGGAGAACTGGATTCCGCAAAGCAAGATGGCACCCCATTCACGCCTATGAAAGTTGCTCACTGGGTATACATACCAAAACAGTCTCAGCACACTTCCTCTTAGAGCACATGCACTAGAGCCCTTCTCCAGTTGAACCTGGTTGAGACTTCCTCTGACCGAGCCATGACTCTGACTTTCTGTTGCCCCCCCCCCGTGCAAATGAACGGGATAAAATAGTTAAATAATTAAATACACCTCTCTTAGACTCACCAAACATCATTGGGGTGAATAATAAAAATGGATTGGATCAAAATCTGATCAACCCCTTTTGTAATGATGCTTTTTGGGGCAGTGTGCATCAGGTAATGCTGCCTGAAGTTGCAACACTACACTAAAAATTGCCGCACTGTTCCTGGGGATGTGGACACAAAAGCGCTCTGAGTTAGCTATCTTGTTACCTGTCAGCTCAGTTGCTAATGGGACAGTAAGTTCACAAAGTTTATTCAAGAGGCGTATTTGCACCATCAGTTCCTGTTTCGTAATTGTCCAGAAAACATTTCATGTGGCAATTTATACTTCCCCAGAGGAGGTTAAATGAAAGAAGATTACACAGTACAATTACTAAGGTACAATAGCTAATTCTGTTTTAGATTCTCCAGCTATCCGTTACCTCAAACGCCAGCATTGTCGAGGCAGTTTGCTATTGATCAACAATGCAAGTTGATCAAATTTGAACATGATGCAAAAGATTTGGCTGGATTTAATTAGCCCCTACAAACAAATTACTTGAAATGAATTGATATTGTTGTGCAATTTCATATTTTTGATTGCTGGTGTGACTGGGCCTTTATATTTTCCAGGTCAATACTTTAACAGTAAATTGGTTTTAATTTTGACATTCCCACAAATCGTTGCTCGCAATGTCACTGCATTGCCTGCATATTATCCAGAAAACATCCTCTCCAAAGCCCTGATTAATATGTATAACTCCTCAACCTCTCAGACAGAGAGAGCTGCTCTCTCCACCAGCATCAGCACAGTTACAGTACTGTGAAGGGAGCACGGTTATGAAATGCCACATTGAATTTGGGCATTATGTTGAGACGCTGGAGTTGCCAGGCTCTGTGGGATTCATAACCTAATGAAAAAAACTGCTCCTCGCCATGGACTGTCTCATTTGGCCCCCACATCCGTTTCCCATAATGCCGGGCCACAGAGAGTCAAGTGCTCTGAATGGTCCTCTACTTTGGCTCTAATGTGTGCCCCACGCTGTTGTCAGAAGGACTTAGCTGTTACCTGGTGAGAGGTGCTAAACATCATTTAGGGTCTTTCACAACAGAAGGTGAGTGGGGTGGTTCAGTAAAACTGCTTCCCAGGGACATGTCATGCTGTTGAAAGACAAGACATTCAGAAACTGACAGTTACTATTTTTGCATGCGAAACAGCACACTTCATACGTGCACCCATGCATCTGTTTTTCTGTCCTCATACTTCTTCCTCTTCTTGACAGACATGTTCTCATATGCACATGCTTCGATTGGAAGAGCTCTTTGCCTGGGCCCACTTCAGCCATGCAGCATCCTGACTGATGGTTCCCTCAGCAGCACTCTAAATGACTGTGCCCATAACCATTAGAAAATATGGAACATGAGCACTAAGCTAGCGTTGAGAAACATACACTTCCGATTAATCAGGGAGGGGGCCTTTCCCCTCCCTGACGCTAGCTGCTGTATTACATGGGCACAGGGGACAACTCAATGCTGAGGAGGCCAATAAAACAGCACATTCTCTTGGGGAACCAAATGCTGCCAGGACATCTACCATCACCAGAGCCTAGTGATGTACTGGGCCATTAAAACCCAATGACACCCGATACTGGATGCCGGCAGGGGGCCGGCATCTCAGTTTTTACAATCTGGATCATTTCTACGGCTTAAAGCTACATGCAGGGTTCAATTCTAACGAAGTCAGGAACATTTGTGTGAATAAGCTGCACAAATGTAACTGTATATCCATATGGGTGCTGCTGTGAGCTAATTGCTGAAGGTAAAATGACATCGATTTAAATTACTTCAGAGACCTCTTTGCAGCCTTCAGTGCGACTCATCGTGCATTGTGATTACCTGTTTGAGGAAAGCAGAAGCTCCATGTGTGGGTGCCATTTTAAATTATTTCCCTTTCAGTTTTACTACAAAAGGAACAAAACCAATCACAGCAGTTTCCTTTGCTTTAAGTCAACAACATGGCTCACTGCCTAACAGGGAGTTTGGGGGAATGACATGTTAACTGGAGTTCTGAGCTAGAGCCCTGTACAGTTGATGTTTATTGCCCACAAACATCCAGGCACAGACTCCCTACCTTATCCTACACATGAAAGCCTGGCCCGATTTCAAAGTTTCCAAAGAGAGTACAATCTGCAAAACACCTGCGAGATAACACTCAGGCAGGATTAAACTGCCATTTGACTCTCTCGCTCCCTCTACCTCCCTCTGCCTCTCTCTCTTTTCATGTGTTGATTCTCAAGTAAAGTCTGCGACCGCGGCATTCCTGCTGGCTCCAAAGGCCGACTCGCCGATATCATTCAGAAGTGAGCCCCTCGGATTTGTTTACTTAATCCAATATTTATGCTCTGTGTATGTTAGCGAATGCAAAACAGTTTTTGCCTTCAACAAACAAGACACATGGTCCCCAGATAAATGCGAAAAAAAAATACAGGAACGGCTGGAGACAAGAAGAGAAATGAGAAAATAAGAGTATTATGGGAAATTCTGTGAGGAATGTTTGCAGCTAACAGTAAAGCAGATAGCCGGAGGAGAACCTGGGAGGAATTATCACAACTGGCAAGTGTTCAACATCGCCACTTTTCCACTTTACCGCTGCTTGTTGGTAAAGTAGTGCACGTGTCTGGCCAGAGCTTAGTCAAATTCCAGCAGCAGTGTGTAAAATCACATTAAGCAAGCGCGAAATGATACGTCGGTAAACATCACGTGACCAGATCTGTCTGTCTGCATGTAAAAACAAGTGAAAATGCAAGTTAAAATTGAACAAACTGATTATAGTTTTCACTTACAGCTCAGGATTGAGAACATAAACTAATCGAGCAGTCAGTATGAGGGTGATACTACAACCCCTGAAGGAAACACGGTCCATCTGAAATGTCCTCCATCCCTTTGATCTCATCTCGTTTTCTGCCAGGGAGCTGTGTGTCTGATTGACCCGGCTGTTGCCATATCCATGCCTAGCCATGATTTTCTCCCAGAAGGGAATATTAGGATATCTCCTCTCTGCACCCTCCATGTCCTGCTGAATTGGTCAAAGGCCTCATCTGCTGCTGATCTCCACCAGCCCATGCCTAGAAGACATTTATGGTCACGCTGCCTGGTAGGAGGAAGGCAGGACCCCTGCTATGGCTGTCAGTGATTCAGCCACAGCCTGGCTAGCAACTTAACATTGCCATTTGTTCCCAACAAGAAAGCTTTAACTGGACTACTCCAGACTGTTGAGAGCATATTGCTGTATGTATGGGTAATATGGTCATTCGGCATTTCTCTTCAGGCAAAATACCATCACATTTACTTGAGTACAGTTTTAAGATCGTTGACTGTTTTCCCATTCTCCCAAGGCTCCATAAGTGTGGGTCTTATCAGCAGTCACATGCATGGCAATAACGCCTCTTCTACATGGCACCACACCCACACAGATAAACATATGCACATAAACAGATAAACAGAAACACAGATCTGTGGTTACATTCTATACTGGCACTATATCATTTCTTTATATTGTATTTATCTTAAGACCATGCACCCACTCCATTCAGAGCGAGAGCCATATGTTGTACTTTACACATACTTACTTTATGATATTGTTTAATTTCAATATTGTATATCATAATTTTTTTCACAGATAACATCACACACTGGGCCCTGATGCAAGCCTGCTGAATTAGACCGAAATAAAGGTTCTTTGAAGATATGTAAATTCCCTGCAGATATGTGTAGAGGACCCCAAAACACGTTATGCAAACCTAAGTGTCAAAGAAGCTGATTGTATGATCCAACTCCTGTCAAGAGGCAGGTTCCAAATAGAAAAAAATAAACACATGTAAATGTGACACTGAATGACTGTAGAAGTGTACAAAAACAGCTATGCAAACATCTTTGAACAACCCCATGCACATTTGCCCAGGCACGGCGGTTTGCCTTTAGTTTAAGCTGTAGCTGTGGATCTGTCCAGAACGAATCTTAAACATACCCTGTGGACTTTTTGAACACTCTGAGCACTATGGAACAGGGCTGCTCAATTTAGGCAAAAATCATAATCACGATTATTTTGGTCAATAATTTGATAACTAGTATTTAACAGATTTATTCATTGACTTTGGAAACATCATACATTTATTGAACAGTAGATTTCTTTGAACTTTAAGTGCTG
The DNA here is from genome assembly GCA_036023855.1 of Gadopsis marmoratus. Lineage (NCBI taxonomy): Eukaryota > Metazoa > Chordata > Actinopteri > Centrarchiformes > Percichthyidae > Gadopsis > Gadopsis marmoratus. The sequence continues at coordinate 12,234 of JAVQJF010026070.1, read as the reverse complement.
CGGTAGGTGGAGTGCTTTGCTTTATTGTTTGATCACAGACAACTTTGTCATTGAATTTCAGATGATTAAACAAATTGGTCGTGTTGCCTTGTGATGCAGACACCACCATGTAATAAATCGTGCACGGTATTTGCAGAATTCTTCTCCTGACGTCACTGACGTTGAATCAGAAATGGAGGAGAAAATACCTGTCTGTGGGAACCCAGAGCTCTGCGATACTACTTCATTATTTATACAGAGACCGGACAAAAAAGATTACTTGGAGAAAACTTGATTATACTATATGGTAAATGAACTCTTACTTATATAGCGCTTTCCAACCATTGAAACGGTTCCCAAAGCACTGTAACAGTAATCTAAGCTTTAACAGTAATCTAATTTACCCATTCACAGACCGATGGGGACACAGTTGCCATGCTGGCCTCCACCGGGGGCAACTTGGGGTTCAGTGTCTTGCCCAGGGACACTTTGAAATGTGGACAGGGATGTGGGATCCAACCACTAACCCTGGGGTTAAAGGACGATTGCAGTACCCTCTGAGTCACAGCCGCCAATAACTATGAATCAATCTCTCCATTCAGAATTTGTTTGCTTGTGGTCTTGCAGACAGACCTGACAAAGCATAAATTCAGACTTTTTACAAATCGGCATCATTAGTTATTTTGGAATCCTTTTAATCCGTTTATTGCAAATTAATGTTGTGTTGCAAATTAATGTTGTGTTGTGTTCATTTCATCACAAATGATCGGTCAAACTCGTGCGAGTAACGTTAAACGGAATTTGCTATGCCGTTAGTGGGAACACAGCATTAGAGACAGATATCCAAATTTGCTCAAATAAAACCTTTCTCATAAAACTATCTGCACGGCTGCATAGCATTAGAGAGGAAGGAAAAATTACATCTTTTAATTTGGGTGAACCCATCCTTCGAACATCCCTGATCATTACCTTGTGTAAATACAAAAACAACTCAGTCCTTTTAACAGCTCCCCCACTTACTTTTCCACGACCCCAGGCATGATGATGTGCACAGTGAGGTAGAACGTCATGTAGACTTAAGCTAAATGAGTTGTGAGGGCATTATTTATCATCAAAGGACTTTCTAATTACACTTGATAGTTTAACATGTTTAACAGAACACCAAGAATATGAACTTTTGCTCTTATCGCCAATCTGTAGGCTGAGGCAGAATTAAGGATTGGCCCTTTACATAGTCACTTGGCACAGGCAATTATAAAAAATAATTAGAATATTAATTAGAAATTCTCATTAGTGCGCCCTGTTGTTTTAGAAATTTAGTTTAATGATAGGAAGGCCTCTGGTCTTCATTTTTTCGAGTGGGGGCACAGTTTGTCCTGAGAGCAGGAGGAGTCATGGCCTGAGGGAAAGTGACAGAGTTTACTGGGAATATTATCAAGAGGAAGAAGAAAGAGAAAATCAAACCAAAATTAGTTGGTGCAAAAAGAAAAGCGTGCAAAAAGCAGAGGCTACGATTGAGGAGTGGCATGGCATTAATTGTGAGATAGGGGGGTATTTAAATTGTTAATGTCTAACCTACATTTGTAAGCTCGACATTATTTTTACATCCTATACCCAGGAAAGGTGATGAGGTCATCATAACTGGGGTCCATCGGCAGAACAATGTGGCTCAGTGCTTTTTGGGAACTGCCTGTCACTAACATATGCTTCAACAGTCCTGCACTAAAGCAAGTTTCTTCATACCTTCTTTCATCCTTTTATTTAGCTCTTTATTCATTATCTGACATATTTCATTTTAGTCCGAGACCATTCTGTATCCCACAAGACATGGTGTTGTAAATTGGGTTAGAATGGGATCTTTCAATTAGTCCTGGCTTGTGTTTGTCTAAAGAATATAAATTTTTCCCATCTTTTCCCACCGCCAGTGGCAGTGTGTTGCGTTTCGCCGACAGAAAGCAAGCACAGAGGCAAAGCTTAGAAGCAGGAGACCTATTCATTTGACAGGAAGTTTAGTGAATAATCAGCACAGGCCCGCCATGACACTGGATTGCACTGGAGACTGGGCCAGGTGCTCTGGTTCACAAAGTTATTTATTAACTGAGATCAGCATTCAAATTTATTCTGCTGCCACAGCTGCCATTCCCACGGTCATCTCACAGTCGCCGCATAGATACTCTGCGTGTTTATCATCTCTCTGTCCCTCAGTCTTTATCTCTCGCCGTCTCGCTTGTTCTCATTTGTTATTCCCCCCCCCCACCTCGTCCTCCCCCGTTTTCATTTGCGCAAAGTCCCAAATAAACAAAAGTAGAGAATCCTTGAATTCAAACAACAGTTCTGGCACCGGATGAGCTCACGAGATACCATACATATTAAAATGCTGTGTTGACAGCCACAGTCATGGGACGTGGAGTCCTAGTTTTTCAGCATGTCTTCATACTGATAAGTAATTTGTTTCTGAACTTTCAATTCTACTGTTATTTTGAAAAAATAAAATCACTGTCACACGTCTCATGATGTGCATGTAAGCTGTCAGCGCATGCAATAAGGAAGCCTCACATCCAACACCCCAGAATTCATATGGGTGATACATTCACACTTGTCGGATTGAGCCTCTGGAAGAGCTTTTTGTAACCTCTATACAATAACAGGCAGCACAATAACATGTCAGGCATCAAACTGACTTGCTGCACACAAACATTTTACGAACCCTTCCATTTGATTCCGTTTGAAAAATATATCTTCATGTTTGACAAATAAACCCACAGGGATAAACAGGTGTGCCCATCCCCTCTGTGTGAAAGCACTGACTGCGGCTACTGCCAATTTGCATGAGTGACTTGAGGTGTCTAAACAGTGAGGAAATAGAGCGCTGCCTATTATAGAATGCTATTGATACCACTGCCTTGTGTGCCTCCTCTGAGCGCAAAGAAACGCCTTTCATCTTTTGTCAGGGTGCACATTGCTACTTGTACTGGGCTGTTTTTTGCAGCAGGAATGCTGAAATGAGGAGATGTTCCAATGTGGCAATGTATGTTTTTCCATCAAGTTTCCATATGTAACTGACAAATGACTACACAGGCCTCCATCGCTGCAAGAGACGGTTCTCTGGGCGCCGCAATTTCTCTTTTAACATATTTGGGAAATGCAAGCTAATGCAAGAAAGAATAATAACGCTCTTGCCTTGGGGCAGTGTGCTCTGTAGTAGTATCACACTGCATATCCCGAACTATTCAGCAGCTTCAACTGGGGAAACAAAGAGGCCGCAGCCAAAGGAAGAATCATGCAACTGCCTTTCACCACCTCTCCCAGCAAATGACAGTTGAGACATTGCCCATGGAAAATGCCATGCAGACGGAGAATAGATGGATGGGGTGCCACACACATAATACCCGTTTGGCTACACAAATGTGATCTCAGTGTTCTTGCTACTGCATACATACAAACTAAAGTTGTACACAGCTACAGAGCACAGCTTGACTTTTGCAACATTGAGGAACATGTGGTGAATGTCTCATGTTTGCCAAACTAAAATTTTAAACAAAAATTTGAATTTACTATTAAGGAAAGATATTGTTTTATTGCAACACCAATTACAATTTCTACCCATTATGATGACACTGTACTGACCAAAGAAATTGCAAAGATTGTGGAACACTAAAACTGAAAGTGAGCACACCAAAATGCCAATGATTCCTGTCATAAGGCCTTATTGCATCTATGACAAATGCGCAAAGTTGCACCAGTTTGGATGATACTTTTACTGTTTATAACCTGGAGAATTGTTAAAGATTGTATTGTAAGATGTATGATTGTCTGACTTCTCATGTGTCTTTCCTTACTTTTTAGCTTTTTTATTCTCAAATATCAGAAACTAGCTTGAGTACAATGTTGATATCCAAAACTCCAAAAATAAGACCCAGGTTGCATGAAACCAGAATTTCCCTTTTAAGACTTACAAAATTGGCAACATTTGTAAAGAAAACTCAATATCAAAGCCTGCCACATAGACACAGCTTCAACTGAAAGCAACCTTGGAACTCCATTCTTTGAATAATGCACTACTTGACCGAGCTCATCATATCACTGCACTATGACCCTGTACATCAAGCTGGTAATATGTGAAGTGGAGGCTGTTGGCAACCTCTCCCCCTCCTGCACGCACCCAGTTGCTCATAAACCGCTTCCTCCAGTTTGTAACTGGAAGTAGCAATCTGCATGTTGACCTTGCCGTGCACCATTGATTTGGGTACTCAAAGCTCAGACTGTCTGCACTTATTAAGATCTGATGCAGATTGGGGGAGGTTGGTTTGAGTTGATGGGTCTGACACCAGACACCAGGTACCTTCCCCCGATGCTCTCAAGTCTGCTGACACAAGTCTAATAGGGTCTGACAGGCTCCCTGAATGGAAAATGTTAGCGAGATGTTACTAGTGCTAGCTGGTATTATCAAATGGTTTGGTGGCTGGGTGGGATTCAAAAAGGTGAGTGGATATCCAAGGTCCTGTCTTTGACAGGGTAAGAGAGCAATCTTGAACAAATCTTGACCTTCTTGCTGTGAGGCTGCAGCGCAAAGCACTGAGCCACCATGCTCATCAACTTCCGCCTGTGTTTGTACTGAGTGTTACAGTATGCAGTTATGGGCTTTTTATTGATGTAATTTAAGTAAAAGAAAGATTTTAATGCATAGCAGTTAACAGTACATATTCCATGCAGATAAAGACCAGCCTCTGCAATTTCCCCACTGAGGGACTAATAAATGTTAAATATTATCTAACTCCGAAAGCAAAAGACTTACAATTTTGATAGTAACACCACCATTTAAGTTATTTTCAGGGGTAGAGAGAAATTCTCTGGCTGCATTTGGTAATAGTTTTAATGCACCATGAAGTTGCTGGTCAATTTAGCCAAACAGTTACATTTAACGGGACTTCCTTAAGTGATGACCCTTGTATGTCTACAACATTCAACCTTGAAATTGGAATGCTAAAAGCTTTACCTAGATAAAACCTAAAATTGAATCACAAAATGTGTTTGGGAAATTTAAAAGCCAGATGACTCTTATAAAGAAGAGAAATGTGAGTGGCAGTGAGACCAAATGCCTAGCATTTTCCCCGCGTTTTATATAAAGGTAACAGAATAAGCTGATTTTACTAATTGATTTTTCCTTGCTCACCACCTCATACTTCATTTAGTCCTGTGCATAATTTCAAGAGTTTCCAAAGAACAAATTGCCAATATGCAAGAAGAAAGGGAGGAAATGGCTTGAGTGCTTTATTCATTTTTAGTAAAATTGAATTTTGTTCAAATTTGCAGTCAGATCTCTGAAATTGCACATGCTCTTGGGCTTCTAATCAAAAGGTGCACTTCAACACACCATAGACGCTGCTCTTTCCAGCCCACAAGTGACCTTAAAATAGCTAACACCAATCAATGAAACATAATTTACAGGATTACATCATATTCAGTCCTTTCAGATTAAATACATTTTCTAAAAGGCAGCTTCCTGCTGAGGAAGAGTTATTATTTTTTTTTCTGTTGTGAACTGCAGAAAGGAGTGCACGCTGTTGTAGAGAAAGAATGTCTGAATCAAAAGCCGTCTGTGAGATTATAAAGAATGAAATGAAAGGTGCACATTATTTTGACAGATTTGTGCTGGTGGTCTTTGTGTGGTGAGAGGTTTGGTCAGATATGGGTTTATGTCCTGGTTTTACTGCTATGGTTTAGACCACATTTTCAGGACACAAAATTGAACCTTTTTTTAAAACTTAAAAAGCCTGCTCAGTTTGTCCAGAAAGGTTATGTTGGGTATAGTTAGTAAGTTTGGAACGCATCGGTAGAGAAAGGCGAATGCTGAGGTGTTCATGAGAAAGTAAAGCCATCACCTGTTATGATCTCTCTTTTACGTTTGTGGATTGTCTTTTTGGTGTGTGAATCGGGTTCCAAAAGATTAATGCCCAAACCGGAAATGGTGTCCTTTCACATTTTCTATGCTGTTGTCTGGTTGTGAATCACGCGAAGGCACCTGTTGATCCACATGCTATCTGATTTGGCCTTTTGCCTCAACTGAAAACTCTGTCACACTGATGCCAACTCTGAAAATTAGATTGTACTGAAATGTTGTTTTTGTTCACAGAAACCTATTATAACTTAATATCATATTCACCTTTTATATATTTTAAAATCAAACTCTGATTCTTTTGAGTTTGACATTTTTAGAGCTTGAAACAGTTTCTGGAAAAAAAAGTTCAACAAGTGTGGCCCTGCTGCAAAAGGGATAAGCCCCTGGAGGGCAAGTACAGAGGAAAAAGAAAAGTAAAAATCATTTCTGGGGGAAAAAAAATGCTTTTGAGAACAGTGTGCAGCTAATCATACATAAGAGTTGCCTGGTTCCATGCACTCGTGCTATTTCAGGCATTGAGTGTCCTTTTATCCCTCTGCCTCCTAATAGCTAAGCTCCATTGATTTTCCCTCCAAACATCTGTTCTATTAGTATGTTCTCATCAATTCTCTGATGAGGCCTATTTCTAAGATGAGATGGAGCAAACCGTGGAGCCATAACAACAGAACCCCTTTAATGTAACTCTGAAAAGGTACCTACAAGTAGATGAAAAAGGATGGAGGAAGTAAACAGGGAGCACAGAGTAAAATGTAAATGACTGTGAAATAAAGGAATTCAAATAATAACCAATGTTACTTATGGGTTGAGAGTGGTCTCTCCATAAATGCAATCAGTCTTTATTTGGGCTGGTGCTTGTACCGAAGCAAGCAGACCCCATATTACCAAGGTAACTAATTTCTATTATCTTCAAACAGCTGAGAGATGGAAAGCTCGAGGGTGAGATGAGGTGTTGATGGATGTAAGCTCAAACTTGGACAGCCTCTGTAATTGGGCTAGGCATACATTTCTCAAAGTTAAAGACAAAGCACCTCTTGTACTTTTTGTTATATGTCCTTTTTAATTATTAACACTCCAATCCAATGAGAGCGATAAGAGAATGAATATGGCTTTTGTTTTTTCTTTACAACTATATAAATCCTTTCTGAGTTTTGATATCATACCTGACCATGACCAATTCCATGCCAATTCCCGGCCTTTAGTCATTATTCGGAAGCTGAAATTGGAAATTCATGGAATAATAACTAATATGCACCAGCCTGAAAGCTTTAGAGCTTTGGGCAATTTTGCTTTAGTGGCTATTTTTCTAAAAAGGCACATGTGAACTGCACAATAGGTTGGATAACAGAGTCAGGAAGAAATTACAAAGCTCTGGTACTTCTAAGAATTGCTTTTGCCAACCTTTTTAAGCATTTTTCTTGTCCTTTATGTTATTTCTTGCCACTGTTCTTCTCTTAGCAGTCAAAATGTGGGGTTTTGTGGTGTCATGCTCTACTTTCATAATTTTAATATTTAATATGCCTCCTCTCCTTCCCTGAGATAAGAGTATGAAAGTGTTTATGTTGAAAAGACCATAATGTCACCAACCTGAGGAGACAATTATCCTCGTCTTCCCATAGTACTGAGAGTCATAGTCTGTGTCAGACTATGCTAACCAAAGTTCCACCTCTCACCCCTGTCTTGTCCTACGTGTGAATATCACTCCGCTCATTCAGTTACTGCAGGTTGAGAATGTCACCCAAACCCATCTGACAGAACAGGGAGAAAGACAGAGAGCACAGATTGAGGTCTATATCTAGGTTTATTGGTGAAAGAAAAGGTTAGTAAGTATTTCTTTCCATTTAAACGGCATTGCTGGTAATGGAAAGTAAAGGGGATTGCTGTCAAAAGGGAGGAGGGGACACGAGGGGAGAGGCATGAATCATATGGAAAACGTGTGTGTTGGAACCTGTGAAACAGCTGTGCAGCGCCTCATAAATGCACCATGGAGACAGGTGCTCCCTAACACGGAAATATAGCTGTCATGCCAAAAGGAGAGGCCCTATTTCATGCGTCGCTGTGGGACAGGGCGAATCCCGGTTCACCTCTGCTGACCCTTCTGTCCTTCAAGTAGATTAGTCCGAACACATCTACTCTGAGCCAAAATGGAGGATGGCCCGGCAACCGCGGATGTCTGGGTTCATCCTTTTCCTGACATTCGAAGGGGGACTGTAATCAGTGCTAAAAACACGGCAGGGGGAAGCAATACAAGAAGTACTGATGCGTAAAACTGGCTTGCACGCAATGCTGAAGCTGTCAGCATTCTCAACAGCTCTTCAATCAAATTGATGCAATTGCCCTTTTTACAATCACACTTTGAGTTGGTGACAGGCCTCCCGGCCCCATGCCCCCCCCCCCACACACACTTACAGTAAAATGAAGTCTGACTTCAATTTGAAACTGAGCTTTGCATATAATGAAGCTGAGAGGGGAGCCAGAAATGGACACGCAGATAGTTGAGGTGCTTTTTTCATGTTGATGTCCCAACCCTACTGAAAACAAAAACAGAAACACAATTTTATATGAAATGTGATACTGGGACCACGTCTGCACTGACGTGCTATCTGATGCCGACTAGGGTTTTCAAACACAGTGTAATGCGGTTTGATGTTTTGATTTTTCCTCCCACTGTCCTAAGACAAGGGCTCACCCTGGAATTTTGTATTTAGGCCCTGCAGAAGTTCAAATGTGCAACAAAGAAAAGGGAGAAACTAAAACTTCAAAGCGTTCTACTTCAATCCTCCCTCCTTCTCTGTGAATACACTCAAGCCTCTCAGATTTATTTAGACGGATGACGGAGGTCACACAGAGGTGGAGTCAGGGAAGGCTTTAGAACTCCCCTGGCATCACCCTGCTGGGTTAGGAGGTTAGCAGGTTGGTACACGACACACATATCCTGCCAGCTGATGCTATTTCTGTCTGGGCACCTGCTTGAAAGCTGGATGGAGTGGCAAACAAGTGCAGACTCTGTCCTCCAGCCCAGTATAGCACCTGAACTCTTCTTAAGTGACAGTCGCTGGCATGCTACAGTGACTTTTCAATACATAGTGCTGACACGCCCTCTACTTGTCCTGCTTCCAGTAGACTTGTGAATCCTGGCTGGAGTCTGTCACTAAATAATAGAAATTCAATAGAAACTATGGCTTCATTCTTGAGTTTATTTCGGATGCATCCTGCACCAATCTGCTGCTGGATCCATTCTTGTGACGAAGGCTATCTTTTTAGTTTGATCATAGTTATTAGACAATTAGGCAAAAATGAAGGTTGAAAATGATCAAGGTTTATCCAATACACCTTTAGTGCTGTAAAAATGATGAATATTTGGTAACAAAAGCAAAGTTTCAAATGAAAGGAGATTCCTGTCTTTGTTGAATATGTTTCATTCAAACGAAGACCATTGTCGCACTTTGTTGTAACAAATAGAGTGCACGATAAAATATTGTCCACCTAATTTTATGGCTTTTGATCTAATGGTTACTTTTTAAATTGGAACTGATTTGGCTGCAAATTGGCTGAGAATCTTTTTTAAATGAAGCAACGTGAAATACAGGAACTAATTGTGTTTTAGAGGGATCTGGGGCTTGAAAGTCACAGAACTATTCACCAGAAAAAGACAGTGTAATGACATAATTTGCTAATATTCCACTAGAGCACTGTGAAATGTTTGTATGATGTCCGCTCACATACACTTAACTCTGATCAGCACTCCCCCACTAAGCCATAGCTATGGTGCCATAAGTATGTCCTACTGGCGCCTGACTGACGTCTTCACCATGTCACATAAACCTTCATTAGTAGTTCCTCAGTCTACATCCTGATGGCTTAGCGTGGCAGGTCAGAACCATTACTTCACGGCATCGCCAAAGATAACAGAATACGTAGAGTTAGGTTTGGCTAAAACCACTCCTCTATTAGATTAGGAGGCCAATGAGAGAGAAAGGCGATACTCCATAACGATGTGTCGTGGCTGCCTGAAAAGGCATGGTCTGTGATGAATCAGAAGGTTTGGCCCCATAAATTATAATTATTTTGTGCCAGCACGGTTTGAGCGAGCCACTTAGCATCGCAGCATCTATCCCTCCACCCATATGGCACAGAGATTAACGCTGGGCATTTTTTTTTCTCCCCAGAAAAATGTCATTACAGAGAGGAAGGGAAGCAGAGTGATGTGGTTAAGAGACCAACGAGGCTGAAATGCTCACATATATATATATATATATAATATAGACTTTAAAAAGGTCTTTGAGATGCAAGCACTTCCTTCATAGCTACCTCATAAAGGTGGTGTTTTCACATGAGAGCTGTACCTCACTGCAACTTATTCAGTCTCTACACTGAGACATCCTAGTCCGTGATTGGGCATTCCCTTAAAAAGGCCTCTTGGCCTCTTGCTAATGTTGGATTTCACATATTTAGAGAACTGAAATTCACTGAGACAAGCAGGAACTGAATGTGAAGCCCACTGCAGCAAGGCCAGCCAAGATTTCTGAAGCCATATCTGCTGCTGTAAGAGGAAATAACACTGCTTTTGATTACACATGCTGGTATAATACGGAATGTTTTCGTAGTAGCTTCTCTACCAACAACTGATTCTAGTTTTGTCCCTACAGTTCAATGTTGTGTTTATTAAACAGCCCAGCTAATACAGCAGACTAAAGACAGAGACAGTTTTGCTCTAGAAGTATTCTGGAAATATCATTACAATGTACAATGCCATGTACTGTAATATTTGTGACTTTCTGTGCATGTGGCAGCTAGATTGTTTTGTGTGGTTCAGTGGTTCAATTCCAATCCATTATGAAAATGCCTGGCTGTTCCCCTCATGTAGAATCAAAAATGAAAAACCCAGATTTGATGCTTACGAAATCCCACTTGAGCAGAGTGACACATGCTCAGACAGGCTTCTGGAGCCAACACTTGTACTGGGTTTTATAATTTCCAATTAGAGTGTAATTCCAAGTCCTGATTCAATCTTGGCTAAACTCGTTTGCCAATTCGATGTGACAAGTTGTGCCTTTTCTAAAAATATCCCTTCTAGACAAAAGAGCCACTGAACATATTAGTGTTAGCCCTGATATGAAAACCTCAAATGTCTGCAGTAGAAAGACTAACCAGGTCATAAAGACAGAGATGGAGGGGAATAAAGACAAAGGAGAGAAGCAAACACAGAATCACAGAAAAAGACAGGGAGATTAACCAAGGAAACCTTAGAGGCTGATGGGTTATGATCTTCTAAACTATGGTAAATACTGCTTTTGGCCTCCGTCTGGCACCTGTCCAGAGGCTCATCGAAACCTACCCTGATGTTTTTATGTGATGCGACAGCAGACCGCAGGGCACAAGGTTCTGTGATAGCAGGTCCTAACAGTTCCTCTGTGGTTTTCCTGCCCCACCCAGGCAGCAGAGAGGACCTGTTGTTTGATGCACTGAAGGAGCTTTGGCCTCAGGACAATGTGGCTGTAGAGTTTTCTCACCAGTCAGGGTGATTTGAAACCATGCATTTTTGGGATCAGCTTTTTGTGGTCTGCAGAAGGCTTACAGTTTTAAAAAAATAATAAATAAAGCTCCAAACAAGTAATTGTTCATGGCTGGCTGTGCAAATAAGAGAGTTGTTTCTGTATTTTGATTACCACCATACAATAGTCATTTAACCAAGTAATAAGATGTCTACCTGCAGTGAAAAAGGTGGTTCATGCAATATTAATACCAGTGCTCAGTACACTTTGAGTGCCAGCACAGCCTAAATAATTACAATACAAGGAAGCTATTCTGGCTTACAAAGGCAAGCACACTCAAAGAATACCCGTAGAAATAGGGGCAAATATATCGTATTAATATGAAGGAATATTCCGTATTGATCTTTCCCAGGTGTTTTACCCGTATTTTTTAGAACGCATTGCATTGTGGGAGTAAGAACCCCACGCAAAGCACGAAAGTGCAAGAGGAAGCGGCAATTCAATTCAATTCAATTCAGTTTTACGTATATACTGCCATATCACAACAAAGTTATCTCATAGCATTCACTATAGTGATGGGATAACCGGTTAATTTTAGTGACTTCGTCAGTAAAATGCACTACACTTTTTGAGTTATTCTTCATTTGAGCACCTGTGACCGTGGAGATTGAAGAAAATAGTGACACATATGTGTATCAGCAGTGACGGCTGGTCGTGACATTGGGTGGGGGGGCTGACAAATGCATTATACCCATCAATAGTTTGCGCTGCAGCAACAGCAGCATCATATCTGAGATACCAAGTTACAGCAACAACACTTTATATCTTGTTATAACAAGTTGCTCTAGAATAACACTATAGAAG